>JAOBRH010656884.1:0-15247 GCA_027575125.1 Umimayanthus parasiticus | reverse complement strand
CCCCCCACCCCCAGTCACGAAAAACCTTCATACGGTATTGCAAAGCGATGCTAGGCACCAATCTTGTACCAACTCTATCAACTCGTTTCTTGCGACAAGTATCAAAAGAAAACGTGAACAGAAGCTCTAAAGATAGACTATTCAGGGTTATCTCGGGAAGACTAGTTTTGAAAACAACTGTTTTATCTTCATTGGCGATTTTAAAGCTAAATATAGGTTTTGATCCAGACTTGCTCGTACTCTTAGGGGCACGCAAAGGATGGTTGGGAAGACGGAGAGTTCGTCCTTCCCATAACCCTTTGCACGCCCCTCAATCTCCTTCCCAAAATTCTGTTCGTCTCCTCTCTTCCGCCGCCTAAAAGCGACTGGGTACGAGTCTGGTTTTGATCAACAAGGGTGATGTGGTTTGTTTTTCAACCGTGAGGTCAATCACATTTGATGAAAAGCTGACGTTTCGAGCGTTTAATAATCCGTCAGAGGAGACTGTTCTTTTAGATTACTTCTTGCTGTAAAAATTGTAATGAATCTGTTGTAAAGTTATGTCGGCCAAACTCGGACTTCCTTCCCTAGAGAACAGCCCTGTCTCCATCGCGCCTCAACCTGTCAAAATCTGTGTGTAAAGTGAGGTATTGAATGAGGATGAACATCTATCTGATTATTAGTCGCATCTCATTGCTAGATGGTTATAGCGCAGCTGTGCCTCGGAAGAAATTTAATTCAAACAACCTTCTTTGGGCATATCGCCTTTGGGTCAGGTGTAATTTCCTTTTTAATACTCTTCGGTGTAATATCTTACTGAAGAAAACATCCCACTCCATTCTTGTATATTTGAAAGTTATTTTTTAAAAGGTAGCATTAACGGAGTTCAAGCAACGAATTGACCTTGGCAAAGCTAGTGATCTGGTCACAGCCGGGAGGAGTACTCGCCTGCGCCGATCCGAAGGAGAGAGGTAAAGATTCAAAAAAGCAAAGGGGGTGTTTAAACGATATAAAATGGGAAGATCAGTTCTTAAGTTTTCTTTCGTTCTTGGCTTCAGTTGTCTAATTCGTTTGGGGATGATGACGATGTTGATGATGACATTCTCGCATTAGAAATATATTAAAATGTGTTTGTATTCCGGATAAAAAGGTGTGAATATACACAGTTTTTGGAATTATATTGCTAGGGACTGCCAGGCTTACAAGTTTGTGGATAAAATTGCAGTTTTTACATAAAGAATTAGTCTGAAAATGCTATATATAATAACATATTTACTTGATATTAAAGTGTCTATAACCCTTTGGCGAATTTTGTTGGTTTTGAATATTTTGAACTTCATTAGACGAATGGCAAAAAAAATTGATTCGACGTTATCTTCGTGCCGCAATTAAGCGTCAAAAGTTGTCAAACTCGCTGCGCCCTTTTGAACTGGCCGAGTGCAAGGGGAATGGTGACTAATTTGTGTGTATGTCCTTACTTGGTCCAAAGAACATGAGGCAAACTTTTGACTTACTTGTTCAATGTCATCATCACACTAGTGTCAGTCTTTACAGTACACGGCCAGTTAGAGAGGGCTTGGCAATTTTGGCAACTTTGACGCGCTTAATAGCCCATTTCTGAATTACGCTTCAGCGCCCGCGAACAATAATTTGAAGTCGAGGCTCGGTGCGAAAAAATACAGCAAATGTATGAAAACTTTGCACCAAGCCTCGACTTAAGGTTATTGTTCGCGGGAACTGAAGCGTAATTCGGAAATGGGCTATTATGGGAGGAAAATAAGGTCGAATAAAAAGAATTGCCATTCTTCTTGGGACGCTCGAAATATTTAAAATTAACAAAATCAGCCGAAGAGTTATAGACACTTTAAAAATTAGCACTATTATATATATATAAATCATTTGGTTTGCTGGGCGCTCGAATTGTTTATCCAAACAAGGCTTCCAATTTATTTTCAGTTCACTCTGATCATTTTGTCCTGATCGGCATTCACGTTGAGTGTCGGAGCCACTATGTACTAGCAGTAGGCCACGTCGTCATTGAAGTGCTGCCCACGCTACCTTAGGTGTTTTCCATGGTAGACCCAGAGATTTTTCGGACGTTTACACAAGTTTACCCCGCGACTCTCCAGTTTCGTCAGCTACTAAGGTATATATACTGCAGGTATATGAAGGTTTAGCACCTCAGTCTTGGAAATCAGCGAGTATTCGCTTTTGGCATTTGTCAGCAAAGGACTTTTCATTTGCTTATTAGTATCCACGATTTGCACTCAAACTACACACTGAATCGATTGTATAAGTTAGTCCCAGCAGGCAGGGGTCCCAGGTACTATCTTTATCGCAGTCCATTTCGTATTTGGGGGAACAACATCAAATTCCTCTTTAGGTAACCCCTTTTCTGTACCAGGTTTCATGGCTGTACTTAAAAATTATTTCTGTAATTGGGTTGTCAACGTATTAAGGGGGAGAGGGGTCGTTCCAATTGTCGTTCAAATTTTGCTTTATATACCATCGGTTTAGAATTTCACCTGTGCACAATGACATTCAAGTAATTGAGTTTCTATTTTTGGTCAATATAACGAATCTGAATTGGCTTATGTGCGAGTCAATTCCAGCCGCGAGCATCCCCCCTGGTAAACCCCGGACATTTGATGCACGATGAGTCCCGGGGGCCAGGCATTTGGCAGTTAATAATGTCCCCCCCGGACATTTGCAAACAACGAAAAACTTGCTTCGAAACATCCCGTGTCGTCATTTCCGACGGCGCTCAGAGTCAAGGGTTTCAAACACCGTCATTTTGGAATAAAAGAGTATTTATCGACCATAAAACTCCTATAAAAGCAATAAAACCATTTTCTTTGTCTTTTTTCAGTCGGAGTGACTCATACAGTTCTATTGAGCTGAAACAGTTATGTTTATTAAAAAATGGCAAACAATATTTTTGTATATTGGTCGGATGGACTGGGGGCCGGGCATTTGGCCATCATAGTAGGAACGGAGGTGGGGCGTTTGCCAACAAAAATTGCCCGCAGGGCAGGGCATTTGACATTTTTTTCAAGTGCCCGGGATTTGCCCGGGGGGGGTGAGGGTGCTCGCGGCTGCAATTGACTCGCACATTATGAGAAGTTTGGGGTTAATTTTATATCTCGATTTAAGAATGTGTGTACTACGCCTAACAGTTACTTACTAACTTATTCAAGTATATATTCCATTCGTTCACTATTCTATGAACACGGTTACCAGTGATCACCGTTGGGATAATCCGAAGGTCGAAAATGTGACTGTGCAATTGCGAAAGCTGTGAATACCCTGAACAATTGCCTGAATACCATGCATGATACAAGGCAACGGAAAACGAGTGCTTCTTGTTCTCGAGTTTACATTTCTCGCCACGTTATCTCACGTCCTTCCGACTCCGCAAGACTCCGTGTTTGAATGGCAAAACATTGTTCTCGAGTTCATATTTCTCGCTACGTGGCTTCACGTCCTTCCGGATTCGTGTTCAAATGGCAAATCCTTGTTCCCGAGTTTTTATTTCTCGCTACGTGGTCTCACGTCATTCCGACTCCGTGTTCGAATGGCAAATCCTTGTTCTCGAGTTGAATTCTTTCGCCACGTTGTCTCGCGTCCGTTCAGACTGAATCTGTCGAATGACAAATCGTTGTTCTCAAGTTTATATTTTTCTCCACGTGGTCTCGCATCCTTCCGGCTCTGTGTTTGAATGGAAAATCCTGGAAGGAATGTGAAAAATATGCTATGTTCAGCGACTAAAAAGGAATGTGAAAAATTTGCCATGTTCAGCGACCAAGAAGCAAGACTTGGTACGATTTGTTAATGATTTGAATTTAGCTGAAGCTCATGGTCAATTCCTCGCCGCGGCGTGAGCCAGCGTCCCGGAACTCTTACTCAGACCCTATTCTAGTGTACACCGCTCGATTCCGCAGACGCAGGGAAAACAGACGGACAAGAACACGATTAGACTCGCTGCTTTGGCTTCGCTCGGTAGCAATTATTTGCTTTTAATCCTCAGTCTTTCATAAGCATTCCTTTTATTTCCCTATATTATTAACACTCTTTTAAATTTAGTAATAGAAATTATTCTGTGCCTAAACATCTTCAGAAGTCAAAACTCCTTTTCGTTTTGTTTTCCGGGTGTCATAGACAAAAACATGTTATATGAAGTCAAACATTTGCAGTAGTGTGCTTGCCCTCTACTTATGATTCCAGAAATTAAAGTCTCAGGCGGTGTTACACGGAATACTGTTGCGACTGAGACATGCCACAAGAATCGATGTAGCGCGTGTGCAAGAGCCTTTCCAGTGGTCAAACTCGCTGCGAAACTGGAGTGCTGCAACAACAGCTGCAGAAAGCACAGGTAGCCCAAGCAGTTTGGATGCGTATATAGTGCTAAATTTTTTCCCTTGATTGTTTTAAAATGTTGTGTTACGATCGGGACGTTATTTCAATCAACTGATCGCCGATTTTAAGCAAAGTGTATGGGGAATATGAATTATGCCATGTATTGCTCAGAAAATTAATAAACTCTCCACTTACCCTTAGATCCGTGTGTTATTGTCAAGATAAGTGGTGAGTTTTATTCATTATTTCATCTCCCTAGCTTGGATAGGGTTAAAATCCGTGTGCGCATGCGTGATAGTCTTTACAAGTCGTTGCAATCTACACGAAGAACCCATGCACCGTGTAGCATTCCTTTGCCACGATCTTGCTGCACGAACAGTTGCAGCTAGTGTGATGCAATTCCTGGCCACATCGAATCTGTCATGAAATCCAGGTCTTCAATGTTTGAACTGGAATTGCTTTTAAAAAGTAGCATAAACAAATGAAAGTATATCGGTTAGTTGAAGTTAAGCTAACCGTCATGAAACACAATCAGACCCGTCCCCACCGCCAAACGCATATAACGCGGTTCCCTGGAAACCCAGACCATGCGCGGATTTAGGGGAGGGGCCGGAAGGGCCTCGCCCCCCCCCCGCCCCTGGCCCCCATCCCTTTTTAGCGAAGAATTTCACAAGAGATTTATAAGAAAAACGTTAAAATGCCGTTTTCCGCCCCTTCCCCCCCTTTTCTAAACTCTCTGGATCCGCCCCTGCAGACTGCGATGAAACGTTATAATCGTAACTAAAACGTATAAATCACACCTTTGTTATTTTTCGTTGATTATTAGATATGACAGTGAGCTCAGCTGGAGGACATATGACACAGACATCAGCAAGATGAAAACTCGGTGAAGGCAACGTATAGTATTTTAAGACTTTTAACAGAAACTGACAGCTAAAGGAAAGATGGATGCATATACTTCGTAAAAAGGCAGTGAACTATGCGGAGTTTGAGGATTTAGCCGGAGTGTTTAAAAAACTTAGAAATTTACATTTCTAAATATTTATGTCTAACATTTGGAAGATTCTAATAGTTTAAAATATATCTAGCTTGACTACTGACTACCAGCGATAAGAACAGTTTAATACGAGGGACCGTCTCCGAACTGACCTTTCTCAAGCTCTTATAAAATTCGCAATTGTTTGAATATCCAGAAGATCTTTAATATTTTTGACAACGCGACTTGTCAGGGCACTAGCCTGTGTGGTAACCACATTTAGTCGTAAATCTATTGTTTGCTGACGGGTTTGCGAGTGTTTCCCCCTTTGGCAAACAATAGATTTACGACTAAATGTGGTCAGTTCTCGTCTAATTTGCGACCAATTACGCCAGTTATCGGCTTGTACCTAGAAAACAAACTTACTTTTTCTCCACGAGAAGTCTAGAGTTTGATTGAAGAATTCGGGAGAAATTGTCGAAAAACCTCATTTTACTCACTCATTTACTGTAATTATTGCCTTGATTACCCATCATGCCCCTACCATCGTGAAGCGGTCTATTTAGACGGGAAACGGATGGATTATAAAGACGTGTGTTTCTTATAAAAATAAGAGAAGCTGAATTGAAATGACCGGAAAAAGCTGCGTTTTGTGAGCACAGAAAAATTGTTTGTGAAAAATTGTTGCGATGAAAAAGAAAGATCTTCCAATTTCCTGTCTTTACAGAATCGGAGTAAGCAAACCAAAGTTACGGCGGTTTGAAGTTTGGCCTTTTTTGCGACGAAATGAAGCACTTTTTGTCCAGTTTCAGCAGATCGGGCCTTTTGGAAAATTCATCCGGCCAGATGTGCGATTCTATTTATTCGCTGCTGGCTGGCCAGTCAGTTTGTATTGAAAAAAGCAAAAAAAAAAAAAAAAGAATAACGGTTTCTCATTAGATTTTTTCCAGCAATTAAATACGAGATGCGTTTCTTTTTTAAAAAAAAAAAACCTGAGACGTGAACATTTGCCGTGCTGTTATTCATAATGAACTGATCATCATAGCTGATGCTGATCAGCAGTCAGTTATTTCGCTCGGCTCTGATCGAAAGAGCGCAGCAAAACAAGCTTTTGACATTGTAAAAAGTACAACAAGCAACTACTGGAAATTCGTTTTACTCTCGATAACTCGAACACTCGACAAGTCGAACTTCCCGCAAACTCGAACTAAAACTCATTGCATTCTACCTTCAAATGTTCGATATGTGGAACTCGAGCTCCCGAGAAAATGTTTTTTTAATAGTTTCTGACGAAGGTTCAAGCAAGCAGGAGTTAACTGTATTGACATAGAAGAAACAGATGGCCTCGTCTCTCTGAGTTGCCGGATGAACAAAAGCATAACAAAAAACATGGCTTCCGTGTTTTTAAAAATCACACAATGAGTCATAGATAAATGCAACTTTTATCTTTCCTTTATCAAGCGTTGTGGCATAGCGGTGAAAACATAGTTTTTATGCAGCACTGGCAGTACAGCACTGATCCATTTCAAAGCTTAAAAGAAAAACGCTGAAGCCCTTCGCCGCATCACATGCACAAGAAACTGGAAGAAATGCGCCATGCGCCATTGCAGGAAACAACTTGACAGCTTGTATGCCATATCAACCCCGCCTACTTGAGAATATCACAATGTGATTGGTGGATACAAACAGGTATGTCGCCAATGGCAACTGTTCCGTCCCAGCGAACCAATCATCGTCGAGGTCACCAGCACATGGCTGTGTTGGCAAAATGGCGTCCTCGCGCACATCGCCTGTGTATTGACGCTCGTGACCCGCCCCAAGCCCAAAGCATCATCATGGCAAGTGGGGTTGTTCGGAGAAGTTTATCGATATATTCAGAGTTGCTTTCCTCATTTCGTTGTGTACAAAAAGCCCCGAAAATTATCTTTCATTGCACTGATGTATCAAAAGGAATTCCGGGTTATTTAACTGGAATAAAACGAATTTTTGTTTTTATGGTTCCGAGCAAGGTGTCATTCAATACTATTTGGTGTTCCAAAAAAGGGTGCTTTATAGGGGTGTGTGATTTTCTCATTCGCTCATCAAGTGCCCGGCAGTTCGACGGAGAGCGGTGATGGCGTCGATGTTGAACCATGAAAGGAAGATTTGACATGCTAGCAAACTCTGCTCGCTCGATGCTCAGGAAAACTTTTCTAGGGCTTCATGGATGCGTTACAAACGAGAAATGGAGTTGAAGGGTCGGAAGCAAGGACTTTCAATACATGTACGTGTTGTATTGTTTGTATAAACGTAGTCGTTCGGAAAATTGTATGCATATTTTAGCGCACCGTTAATGGCGAGCTTGTTTACCACAAAAATTCTTTGCCCTTGAATCGAATCTTTCTACGAAAATCCGTTTGGAAGTTGGTTCCCTCATGTTAGCGGTGAAATATGGCGGACTTCAACAGTAAATTCCCAGTTTTAGATATTGAAATTCATTAATTTCCACGCGATTATTATGCGATGTTGCTTGGCCTTGTGTCGTTTCTACTTCCTAATTCTGTGACAAATTATTCTCTTCACAGTCGATGCTGTTGGCAAAAAAACCCAGGAACAACACATCGTAATGTTCGAAGGAAAGAATATTCATTCTTCTCCAGTCGATGGAAAGTTCCTTTGCAGTTATAGTGAGAAAGTGTGTAAGCAACGGCGATTGAACGGCTATGCGTTTTGTATTCGACACGTACTGGAAGATAAAAACGCTCCCTTCAAACAGTGTCAGTTCGTGGCGAAATACAATGGCCAGCAGTGTACAAATCCTATTCCTCTTGCCGAGGAACGAATGTAAGTTTAAATCGTGAATTTGCTTTCGTAGTCTGACTCGAAAACGTGCTCTAATTTGGCGCCCGAATGCTGGGAATTGTCTGGACTCTATTCACGACTTGCTGTGCGCGGGAAAGCTTGCTTGCTCGATTCATCAATTCTGTAATGAATTTGATAGCGTTTTCTTCTTTGTCAGATATTGTAATAGCCATTTACAAGTTCTGGGGATAGTTCCGAAGAAAAACCGAAAGAAGAAACCGAGTGAATCGCTCGAGTCAAATGCGAACTCTTTGCCAAACTCCGCCGACACGAATTTCAAGTTGGATGGCGTTGTTATGACTCACCATAAAACAAGTATGGTTTTTGTTCCTCCAGTGGTGGTTCCTTTTCACCGAAAGAAAGCGAAACTGCATTCTGAGAAGGAGGAAGTGTCGATTCCAGCTGTCCACGAATTGAAAGAACGACATAAGCAGTTTCAGCGTGATAGACATAACCTATTCTCGTCTTATGGTAAGTTCAACTCTGTTTTATTTCAAGGTGCATGCAGGTGAACAAAACTAAAATCATTTTGGTTTTTTCTTTAATTTTCTTCGATCTCCACTCTGTAACCTCTGTTCTACAGAATGTACTTCGCTCGGTTTTATTTTCATCTCAACGTTTGTGTTGTGACATGTTTAGAATTTTCGTATTTCTGTGTTAATTTCAGTGTTTATTTCACGTTTCGTTGATTGTAAATTTCAACTATATGGAGCCAACCAACAACACTAAATTTTATCTGTTTTCTAGTTATGTTTTATTGCTGAAGAATTAAATATTCTCGTTCAATTTTTGTTCCGTTTAGCTCGTTAATATATCTTATATACTTTCGAAGGATAAAATAATGCAAATGACAAATGCTGGTCACGAGAGAAGTTGAAGCAAGGCAACAGTTTTAATACATGGTCATGTCTGTTTCTTAAATCATTTTTGCATCTTCAGAACTTGTATTCAACCCACCAGTGAGCCACGTTGAAGAAAATGCGGGCAAACGTGGCAATGAAAATCTTTTGAAAATATGGGATTTTACTGTCAGTTTTCATGTGTAGCTTTGGCTGCAGCTGGCCAATCTCTTGAATCTGTAATTCTGTTGTTTTTCAGACTCTGAATTTATTGCAGATTCATGAAAATTTTCTCATAATATTTTAAAGAAGATAGTGTATATTGAAGAAAGTTTATGTCATATAGACTTGGAAGATCGTCAAAGGGTATAGTCTTTTTTATTCCAAGTTTTGCAGCCTGAAGTGTGTGTCACCTTGTGTGTTTGTGTGTGTGTCTGTGTTGTTGTTGTGTATGGTGGCCAAGGGCTGCCGCTAGTTGTTTCACAAAGTATGGCTCTATTTTATTGACAAAGTCTATTCTAGTATTACTATTTTCAAATAAAAATGAAAACAAAAAAGAAAAAAGAAAAGAAGAAGATGAAAATAAACATAAATAAATAAATTTTAAATAAAATTGAATTAAAATGAAAGCACAAAAAAATTAAAATTAAAACAAAAGTAAGTTAGTGGCAGCTCTTGGCCAGTTAATTTTTTATTAACAAAATCTTTTGACGAAAGGCTGCCACTACCCTTATGGCTTGCGCTTTTTACAATCATCCTGCATGCATTCAAAATGGCGGACAACCAGACTACAAAGTGAAATGACAATGATGACGTCAAACAGGCCATGGAGACGTATATAAAACAAGTATTAATTACAAGAGAAGTAGTCCTTAGACTTCTTGAAGAGTAATTTTTCAGAACACACATGGAGCATTCAAACCCTGTCTGAGGGGTTTACAGTTTGGTTTGCCATCAGGGAGACTCGCCATCTAATTAACATTGAAGACATTTCGCCACCTAACATTGAAGTTGTTTCATATAGCATTCGTGTTCAAATCAATCATTCCTTCACAAAGGTGTTAGTATTAAGATTTGCAATTTAGAGGATAATTGTCCAGTTTGTTTTAAACTTCAAGTGTTTTTCAAATCTGTTTTCCAAAGTCTCCAACATCAATGATTGAGCATGGTTTGATTCACACGGACACAAAAACAATATAAAAATAGAATGAAACTCCTATCACTGTAGCTGATCAATTTTTATAACTCTTATTTTTTGTCTTTGACAATTTTATTTTTTATGTTCCCTTTTGTAACATGTTGTTACATTGCATTGGAAGAGTGAGTTTATATCTGTGACCAATACCTGGCCGATAGGCAATTGTCTGTGAGTCCTGCTCCACGATCCCTATTTTCTACATTTCAATCTGACATGTCACATGTGAAAATACTGGTCAGTAATAACTAGAAGTTACCACGGGTAAGTTAAGTGCTGTTGAGACTTTATCTCTTTATCTTCCCCCATCGTTACAAAGTAAGAGGCAGTTAGTTTCAAATTCATCAGTTTTATTATGCCCAAGTGAAATTTTGTCTCGAGAATGAAGTGTGGTTTTAATCTATTGCTAGTTTAATAATCTAAAATTGCTGTGTTGGTGGGCTGCACCAGGCGTTGATTATTCTTGACTTGAGAAATTAAACCAGGATCCATTTGAAAAACTAGGGTTGTTGTAATTTGTTTAGCAGGAGGCTGACTTTTCGAAGTAGGCAGCATGGGCCAATGCTTGTTGAGATATTATACTTAAGCAAGACAAAGTTTTAGTTGGTCTTTCCATTGCAATGTAGGGTCAGATTCAATAGTGGCTGGTCCTGAAACTTGAAATAGTTTTGCTTAAATGAGCAAGTCACACAGTTTGTCTTGTGCTCATTGGCTTGGGCCTAAAACATTTTTTCAAATGAAATATGTAAATACAAATGAAGAGTAACTGTTATAACAGGTACAAAAATACATTATAAATACTTGCACTTGTTATAAGTATTTATTGATCAGATAGTGAATCTGAGGCCAACCAACATAGCTGCCAAGTTTGAGTAAGTAAAATGCGTGAATCCGAGTTGCAACTGCCACAATTTTAAAGAAATGTATGGTGAGCGACTTAAACGAAAATGCGTGAACTTATAAAAAAATGTATGGGAAATTTGAGCATGAAGTACAAGTAAAATGCTGGACTTTTATGCCAAATGCATAAAGCTTGGCAGGTCTGAACCAAATAATATCTGTGGTTCCAGTCACCTGACCTACTCAAAATTTTTAGTGCCAAATCACCAACCCTAAAACATTTTATGGCTTCTTTTGCTATATCTATTTTGAAAACAACTTTTCTTTCTTCCCGTCAATTAAAAAAAAAAATTCAATATCTGCAGTATTTTCTTCAAAATACAACTGGATACAAATAAATAAAATATAGAATTTTTTCATGTAGCCTAGTCTCAAATATAAGAGTTGGGTGGGTGCAAATTGCAAAATTTACACCCTGTTGGAGGTAGAAATTTCATGCAGTTTTGATCAAGATAGCAGCAACCATGCTTTCTAGCATTGTCTGCAGCCAAATGTTTAGCATCATCATTAAATGATGCAACTCACCAGAGGAACGAAGTAAAAAGAGATACCAGCATCCCATTAAGCAATATGTTCTTTCATGCGTTCCATCAATCCCGAGTTTAATTGCAAGTGTAATGTTCTGAACATGAAGTCAAAGGAGATGAAAAATCAATTGACAAATGGCATAAATTTTATTTAATTTATTTACAACATTTGCTGAGTGTACTGGTACTCAGTGGGAGCACAGGCAATTGTTGGTTTGCACATGACATCACAAAAATCTTAAATCTAAAAAATTGATGTTGCAAAGCTCTGGTTGTTATGTAGTTTAGAACTCTGTTGTATACGTATTCTCAGAAAGTTTGGACTGAAAATAGGGTTTTGTTTGAGGGTTCTAAAGGTTTGAATTTTCTAACAACTGATCATTATCATAATTATGCGAGTCTCGCTGGTCACAAAAAGCGATAAATTTGTGTACATCGAAATGTTTAATGCTGTGGAAAATACTCGTAAATTACTTGAAGTATGATCTGTAGCAAAACCAAATCAACTGGAGTAGAAAATGTATATTGGTAAAGACTGTCTTGTTTTGGCCGCCATGTTGGTGTTCTTGAAAGGGACACCAACATGGCTGCCCCATACATTTCTTTTTAAAATGACATCATTTTTACTGACCCATGTCTCTGTTGTGAAAGTCATTCGTGCTCTAAAATTTTGGTCAGTTGTGTAGTTTTTCCCACTCAGCAAGCTTAGAAATATTATATTAATAAACTCTAGGTTGCGACTAGGTTAACTTTAGAAGTTTTTCTCTGTGACGTCAGTGCAAATCAAGAATAGGACATGTGGTTCCTTCTAGACCTGGTTCCCTTTGAAGGAAGAAGGTGGCAGTCAATGACACCGACATTAGCCTACTCTCATCAACAAGTGTGTGAGTTCTTTTAAGTCCCCAATAGAATGTCAAGAGACTAGACCAAGGCTTAATGTCCCTGCCCACGAACGGTGTGGCAAAAGAAGGTCTTCCAAAGTTTTATCCTCAACCAGTCTGGGGATTGAACCCGGGATTTTCTGGTTAGCAGTCAGGTATCTTACCAACTGTGCTAACCTCACACACACAACAGAGACATTCCCCATTAAATGCATCAAGTTCTTCTGCCCAAAATAGGCAGAAGATGAACAGGTTCAGTTGGATGAAGAAGAACAAGTAAATATGATTCCAATACGTAATGCTAAAGTCCTAAAGGCAGTGCAGCCACAAGGTATAGGTTTGATCGGACAATGATGACAGTGCTTTTAAACTGTTTTGAGATTGTAAAATTATATTAAAATATTTTGTGCTTACAAAGATAGTCCGACCAAAACTGTGACACCATGCATGGGAACTGAAAATTGATTCGTAATCAGTTTGCCAGCCAAGCGAAGGTCTTCATGTGCATTAATATTTGAAATAATATAAAACAAAATAAAATGTTTTTGCACCTCTAACCCTGTTGATACAATAAAGTTGTAAAGGGTTTCAAATAAAAAATTGAAACATATTTCTTAATATCTATCAAAATCCTAACCCTGTATTTAATAGTTTGCCCTGTTTGAGTTTCTATGTGGGATATTTCGAACAATAATATTGTTAAGTACAGTCCATAACTGATAATTACTGATTGAATCTATTTTCTTCTTTGCACATCAAGGTGTTGACAGTTCAGACAGTGACTCATCAACTGGTAGTGAGGAGGTCCCATGGCAGGAGTCCTGGCTGTTGTCTGACGAAGATTCCGATAACACACCTGCCCACGAGGAAGTTGACAGGTAACACTATTGCTTTCACCTAACCTGTATATATACGGTACACCTACATACTATGTATTCTTGAGTATAAGTCAACGTGCTGGGGTTTAAGTTAAACCTGGTTTTTGAATGCAAAATTGATAGTTTTAAAAAATTGCAAGTTTTAACTCTATTTGTGGATTATGCCTGTTGCATGAGGAGGCATTTTTGATTAATATTTTTTTTTCCACGACTTTAGTAAAAAGGTTCTGTTCTGAAGTTGACTTCTTATTGAAACAACAACTTTATTTATACCTTTAAATACAATACATAACAAACGGAATAAATTTACATGAAATAAGTAAGGTTAAGTGTCACCCAGAATAACCTCAAGGTTAATCAAGCTGGATGACACATGACAGTTACTTAATCTTGTTGAAAGGGTTGGGGGATCAACTTAAATTTGAACATGACACACTAAATGGACGAAAAAATACAAAAAAATATAAAATACAAAAAAGAACTAACAGTACTATTTTAATAGTTTGAACCATGCATAAAAACTTCTAACTATAATGCATGCGATACATAGCTTTTAAAGTTAATATTTAGGGCTGATCAAAGATTTTAGGATTCAGTTGTTTGTTCAGAATTTTGACTTTTCATCAAGTGAATTCCAAATTTTTACTCCTAAGTATCTCAAGTTGAATTTGCCATGATAATTATTCCAGAACTAACATAATGTCAATTGTGTTGGATGTGGAGATAACAACAGGAAAGTAGCTGGTAAACTTTCAATCTAGAGAATAAATTCTGTTTTGTTTGATTGATGCAAGAAGGCTAAAACTCAATTTTGAACAGAAGATTGCTGTTTATGGACATTAAGTCGTAAAATAATGAAAACCATAACATAAACTGAACAGCACCCACAACAATTAATAAATATTAATGGAAGGCTTATTGGCAAAATTGCGAACTGAGTAGACCTTTTGCTTCGCAGTTCTGAAGAACGCAGAGCAGTCAAGCAGGAAAGTGATCCAAGGACTATAAAATTATCAAAACTGAGTTCGCGATTGAGGAGAGAGCTGCATCAATTACACCGTTCATTGAGAGCACATCACCACAAGAATAGAGAGCTGTCATGTAGCATTGCAGCATTACTGAAAGCAACTCGCGCTTGCCCTGCTGCATCTGTGGAAGCTGTTGCTGGTGATAATAAACTTGGAAAGTCTTCAAGGTATTAAGTAGAGAATTGAAAACATATAGAAGGCAAGGCCCCTTCCCCAAAATCTGCTCGTGCCATTTCAGTGCTTGCTTTTCTTTAGCCCAGAAAGGCAAGTGTTTATGACAAGTGTTTGCACATCGTTATTAACTCCGTCCATTTGCAACACCTTTCATATCCACCTTGAGTATAGTGCCCCATTAAACAGCTTTTTGAAATTCCAAAAGATAAATTTGTTAAACAGGTTGGGGGTATATTGTAGGTACACAAAGAGCATACTGGGCACTCTGGTGCATACTGGGGGCATGCTATGGGCATACTGGGGGCACACTAGGGGCATATTTTGGACACCCTAGGGGCATACTGGAAGCACAATGTGGGCACACTAGGGGCATGTTAGTAGCTTATTTGGGGAAAACTGTTTACTCTTTTAGACCAGGATGCAAGGAGATTTTTCATCATGATCAGTATAATAACACTATATAATAATTATTTAAAAATTTTTATACATGACATCCATTGAAAGCAGGCAGAAAAATGGGGTTGTAATGGGGGCACACTAGAGTAATGCTGGGGGCACATTAGGGGCATAATAGGGGTGTACTTGGGGCACACTGGGGGCTACTGGGGCCATGCTTCTAGAGCAATACTGAAGGGCATAATGGGTGTGTACTGGGGGCACACTGGGGGCTACT
>JAOBRH010655773.1:0-15255 GCA_027575125.1 Umimayanthus parasiticus | reverse complement strand
ATTCGTCACGTGTTAGAGTCCAGTCCTGCTGGTAGACTCGGGACGTTGAGCACTGGTGACCAGATATTAGAGGTAAGATACCTTTGTTGGAGTCAACTATTGAGTTTGAGTAAAGAATGGGGTGGGTGTAAACCATATGACTTTTCCTACCGGGAGATGCAGGACGCTGAGCAGTGGGGGAGGAGTATATGTAAACCATATGACTTCTCCTACCGGGAGATGCAGGACGCTGAGCGGTGGGGGGAGTATATGTAAACCATATGACTTCTGCTAGTGAACTCGAGAGGTTGATCAGTGCTTGGTGACCAGTCATTAGAGATTAGGCAGCTTTGCAGGGGGCAACTGTGGCGGGAAAATGTATGCGCACGCTCTGGACCTTTCCATTTAAACTGGACAGAACCAGTGCTTTTTGACCAGCCAGACAAGACAAGTGGAAAGCGACCTGAGGTGTTGCAGGGCCAAAACTCAGTCATAGCGACAAGTATTTTCCTTTGAGACAATAGCATGCAGCTAGTGGCGTTTTATCGTGGCAAATTGTTGCGGCGACATGTTTGCTGTGTCTACTAAGTTTAGCATCGACCTATCTGGTGTTTTTGAACAGGTCGATGGGCATGATCTGCGACAGGCGACACACGATGAAGCAGTAGAGGTCATACGTCACGCCAAGAACCCTGTTCGCTTTGTGGTGAAGAGCACGGAGACAGACATGACGTCATTTATGACCGAATCCCCCTCGATCGACAAACTGAGCAATTTGCAGGAGGTAGGCAATTGAACAAATCGTTAAGAGATTAAATCTACGGTACTGAAGATGATGATGGCGACTGGTGCTTTTTTTACCCATAATTCGTAGCACACATAAACCATAATGCTCATAAAAACGCGTAGCAAAGTGCTAACAACTCCAAACCTACGGTATACAATGTTGTTAGTACAGGGATGATCAATCTCCCAAAAACATATGGCTGTCTTCGCGCCTCTTGCCTGTGTTAGGTTCGCAAGGTATTATGGTAAAATGTACAGCCGCCATTATTTTAGTACCGTAAAAAAGAGTTTTTAAAATAAAGTTCTATGATTAGCAAATAAAAGCATGCAAATAAACAAACAAATCACCTTATTTCTCTAAACCTCATGCGACTATTCTTAATTATTGGCATCTGAAATTCATCTTAATAACAGCTTGCCGGCAAAATGCTTTACTCTTTCAAGAAAAATGCAGAGTTTGACTTTCGTGTCATGCCAAAACTCGTTTTATGTGGAAATTATACATACAGCTTCTGTGTATTGGTAACAAGTGGTAATAATAAATTTTTCATTTGTTTAGCAATAATATGTATTTCTATGGTGCAAATTCAGTAGAAAATAAAAATGCTCCTCACAGAATGTGGTAAGCAATATTCAATGGAGCCGAAACCAATTGTAGAATTGCCCACATTTTAGGTATCGGGTACAGATTTCCCTCTTATTTCAGCGACATCATAGTAATGTCTGTGCAGTTTCAATTGAGACGTTAATAAAAACAACTAGACTAAATCACGGTTTGTTTTCTCAGTTTATTAAACTTGTCGTATTATGAATGGCGAAAGTGTTTGTAATGAAAAGATGAAAATCGATAAAAAAATGTTTTGTTGCATATATTTAAAGCATTAAATTTAGATTCGTAAAATCATCTCGGTTTAAAAACAAAGTATTTTGAAATTTTGAAAATATGTCACATTTTTCTACCATTTACGAAGTATAAGTTTTTATAGTCCTCAGTCTGACATAAATATATTAGTTTCTAAAGGTTTTATTGTTTCGTTGATTGTAAAACTCTACCGGCTGCCGAATTACGAATTGATTACTAGCATATAGTTTACCTATTGCAATAGGTTCATAATACTTTCAACACTATTGAATCGTTTTATCTAAACAAATTAGTTGTGTAATTATTTCACAGTAATGATAATCTTGAATTTTCAGTCCTGAATTGGAATTCCGTGTGAATAGGTACAAACTGAAGTGCATGGTTCTTAAATGAGTGTGACACTGAAGATATGGGAGTTTTGAAAACGTCACCAAATTTGAGATGTTAATGTAGACACTTGAGTTTTTTAAGTTCAATAAACCTGTCGGTCGGCATATTAAAAGAACGCGAAAGTGTTTGTAATGTAATGATGAAACACGATAAAAAAATGTTTTCTTACATATATTTAAAGCATTAAAGGACATCCAGTTTAGATTCGTAAAATCATCCTCTCTGTACATTTTTTCGTTTTCAAATTTTAAAAAGAAAATTTAAGGTTATCGGTTTAAAAACGAAGTTTTCTGAAATTTTGTTCGTAAAGAGGGAAATATTGCTTGGAGTTCTATCACTTCCGAGTTAATGAGGCTCATGGTATTTATGTGTGTTTTCATTTTTGTATCCAATAGTCACAGCTGTATCTTGTTGTTAAGAAATAGTTTGTATTGCAACGCTTTGTTCCAAGAGAAAACACCTGATAATTAAAGAGAAGTCTTTGTTATTTACGATTACTGAAACATCCACAGTTAGATTCGTTTTGGTTGATTTCCTCCGGAAATTGCGACTATCAAGATGAAAGAAATCGGGATTTTTTAGTATCTAGAATTCAACATTTCAAACTAAAGTTTGGATTCAGTAGAGACATACACATACGATGCCTTTTAAATTTGGCCGAAGCAAGGGGCACAGTTTTAAACATAACTTCGGATTCGAGGTAATCCGCATGCTTCGTGATGTTTATAGAGTAATGTTTTGTAATGACAGGACAAATTTTGTAAATATAGTTGTTGCCAAGCTTCAACATTTATTACATCTTTTCACTTTTTAGCATCCATGCAACATTTCCTTGATACAATTTGAAAGTTACCATATTTGCTAACAGATGATAGATTTGTGTTAGTATTTCGTGAGATGGGTTCTATCCGTATTAGTTCTGCGTACGTTACCATATCTGAAACACAATTTGAACTGCACCAGATTTTATTTATTTCTTATTCTAGTTCGGTTGTACATGCAAATCGGATTTAGAGTAATAGCATTTTATCCTAATGCGACTGGATGCTCTTCACAATCGGTGGTGTTTGAAACTAATAGTTAAATATGTTTTATTATAGATCCAAAGGGATTTTTTTGAATCATTAAAATAATCTCGAATTTGTGTTCATATCGTAAATACTATTTATTTCTTTTTAGTAATAGAATAATATCCATTTGGATTTATATAGCGCCCTTTCCTTGGTTCAGTAGTGCTGTTCAAATCAAATTCATTTCAGACGCTAAAGATTTCACGAATAAGAAAGACAAAACCTAATAAAAAATGAATAAACGCTCAAAGAATCTAGTAATACCCTGGCTGTTCCCTGGCTGTTCCCTGGCTGTTTTTTGGGCTCGCTTGCATGGACCGGATAGCTTTAGTGCCGCTGTAAAAACGTAGCGGTTAGGCCTTCTATGTACACTATACCGGATAACTTTTGTGCCGTTTGTGCAAACCATAGCGGATAGACCTGTTTACGCTATACCCGGATAGTTTTCGTGCCGTTATACAAACCATAGCGGATAGGCCTTCTGTTTGCACTACACCGCATAGCTTTCGTGCCGTTGTACAAACCATAGCGGATAGGCTTTCTGTTTACACTATACCGGATAGCTTTCGTGCCGTTGTACAAACCATAGCAGACAGGCCTTCTGTTTACACTACACCGGATAGCTTTCGTGCTGTTATACAAACCATAGCGGATAGGCCTTCTGTTTACACTATACCGGATAGCTTTCGTACTGTTGTACAAACCATAGCGGATAGGCCTTCTGTTTACACTACACCGGATAGCTTTCGTGCCGTTATACAAACCATAGCGGATAGGCCTTCTGTTTGCACTACGCCGGATAGCTTTTGTGCCGTTGTACAAACCATAGCGGACAGGCCTTCTGTTTACACTACACCGAATAGCTTTCGTACCGTTCTACAAACCATAGCGGATAGGCCTTCTGTTTACACTACACCGGATTGCTTTAGTGCCGTTGTACAAACCGTAGCGGATAGACTTGCTGTTTACACTATACCGGATAGCTTTCCTACTGTTGCAAAAAACATAGCGGATGGTCCTTCTGTTTACACTATACCGGATAGCTTTAGTGCCATTGTAAAAACTATAGCGGTTAGGCCTTCTATCTACCCTATACCGGATAACGTTCGTACCCTTTGTACAAACCATAGCGGATAGACCTGTTTACGCTATACCGGTTAACCTTCGTGCCGTTGTAAAAACCATAGCAGATAGGGCTTATATTTACACTATACCCGGATAGCTTTCGTGCCGTTGTACAAGACAGCTTTCATGCCGTCGTAAAAACGTTAGCGGATAGTCCTTCTGTTTATCTCAAGTCAGTAATATTTAAAAATGTCTCCGCAACAGGGCAGCGACACCGGTATAGTGACAGTGAACAGCAAACCACCGTCAAATCTCGGTGAAGATGTGTTCAAGAAAGAGATCCCCATCGAGACCAAGAACCTGACGGCGGTGGAGATGGAGCCTGACAGTGTTCCAGCCGCCGCTGCGCCAGACAAGAACGCGGAGATGGAGGTGAAGCTGTTGAATCTGCAGCCAGATTTGGTCAGCGGCCTCGATGTGCAGGAGGATTATGTCAGTAAGTGAAACTAGATTTAATGTTTTGTTTTCATTTGCGTGAATTCTTTTTCACTTCCGTATAGGCTTGACTTTCAACTCTTTACATTTACATGAACCAGGGTTGGCTGCTAACCCGGGTCAGGAGGCCAGTCCGGGTCAACTCATTCTCTAGTCAAACACCTGTAGCCTTTTACATGAACCCACCGTCTGACCCGGGTCAACCCATCTATCCAGTAACCCGTTTTGAGACCCGGGGTGATCCGCCTCGGCGGGTTGAAAAAGTGTGAAAATCCACGCAATGAAAGATCATGTAAACACGGGCTCGACCTACCCATGTCAACTGTAGTGATTCTTTCTTTTCTCGAAATCGACAAATATTTTGAAGTTCGGACTACTTGTTAAAACAACTACAAACTTTTGAGGTAGTCATCAGGGCTTTTTCATATTATTAAAAAAAAATCAGAAGCAGGTCTACGTTAATTGGCCTTTTGAGTGATAATATTTCTTGATTATCAGTTTGGTCGTTTTAGTTTTGTATTCCTCTGCTGAAATCAAGCGCATGCATCTGCTATAATGCTCGTGTATAATGCTCGTGTTTCAGTTTCATTTTCCAGAGTACCGAAGTGAATTTTTCTTGACTTGGTTCATAAGGAGTGACAAGTTCATTTGGACATTGGTCACAGCGCACAACGAGTATCATGGATATTACAGCAAAACTGTTTGTCGTTATCATTTATCAGGTAAACTGCGTCGCAAGTACCCGGACATCACCGGCGAGTTTGTTCTGGTGGACCTTGTGAAGGGACCCACGGGACTAGGTATGTCACGTGAGGTATACTGTTCTCTCTGGGGTATCCAGGGGAGACGTTAGGGGGAGAGGGAAGGTCTGTACTGGTTGACCTTTTGAAGGGACCCACGGGACTAGGAATGTTACGTGAGGTATACTTTTCTCTCTGGGGTACCCAGGGGAGACGTTAGGGGGAGAGGGAAGGTCTGTAATGGTTGACCTTTTTGAAGGGACCCACGGGACTAGGTATGTTACGTGAGGTGTACTCTTCTCTCTGGGGTACCCAGGGGAGACGTTAGGGAGAGAGGGAAGGATGAAAACTTGTTTTTTCGCACGGACACATTTATCTGTTAAGCATTCTACACACCTTAACCTATGCTGGGGAAGCGATTTTTGTAGCAAATATTTTAGTGGGAGTAATAAACCCTTCACTGGGTCGTTTCATCTGGTTGCTGCTCTGGACAATATACTATTACTGAGCTCATACTTTATAGTGATACGAGAGTATGGCATGGAATAACTAATACGAATACAGCTTTAAATGATCTTTTGCCGTCTCAAAGAACTAGGCAACTGCGAAAGAAGCCGAATAAATTTCCCCTTTAAGTGCGAACAAGCGGTTTATAGTCATTTTTTGTGAACAGATGCCTGAGTAGCTTCAATGTCAATTAGGTGATCGTTTAGTTTTGTTCTTTGCAGTTTCTATGTTACCTTTTATTTTTCTTAAAAATTAGGGCAAGTCTAAGGCTCATTTGTTTGAAATAAAGACCTTAACTTGTTATTTATTTAGCTAATGTCAGAGCTTCCCCGTCCCCACAGGGCTCAGTATTGCTGGCGGTAAAGGTGCTGCGTCAAACCGAATCTTTGTCGTAGACGTCAAACCTGGCGGTGCCGCTGACAATGACGGTAGAATCAAACAGGCGGACGAGATACTGGAGGTGAATGAGATCGGAATTCGCGGGCTCACTCACTATGAGGCATCTGCAATTCTCAAGAATACTCCGCCCCTCGTGCAGCTTGTGCTTGGAAGGTGAGAGCGACGTCAACCTCAACCCAGGGCCCTTCAACTTGCGGGACCCTGGGTGTGAAGTTGAGGTTGATTTTCTCGTTTTGTGGTTGGTCCTTGTTACTTAGCATCAATAATAAAACTTTATTGTTGTTTTAGACTTTGTAATGGTTATTACTTGGGGAAGCAATGAAGTCGTGAAAGAGGTACGAAGCAAGAAAGTCGGTGGAAATTCATGCACCATTGCTTAATTAATTATTAGCTCTTGGAAAGTGCTCGGAATAAAATGTTCTTCCACAATTTACACCTTTTATTCAATTTATGGAAACAAAGTAAGCGTGTAATTATTTGCAGAAAGTATTCGATGATGGTCGTTAGGGAATATTATAGCGATAGTGGACTCAAAGATCCAGCGAGGGGTCTTTTACTCAGTTGACGGAACAGAGCACAGCTGTGTACTCTGTTTTATTTTGCTTTATGTTTCCTCCACCTGTCCTAACTTTCCTGTTAAGGAATTCTAAAAACCTAAAAATTGATCGTTTTCATACAATCCAAGAACTGCAAAACTCAAATGACACGGCGGCCGGCCGTCTTGGCGCAGAAAACAAAAGATGGCGTTCATGACGTCAGATGAAAATCTATTGCCCAAAAATATTTTAGTTTAGTTTAGTTTGTTTAATTCGTCACATAAATGACAAAGGAAATGTGAGTAATCGAAATAAATTGGGTGTGACAAGGGAACAGAGCTTACGTCCCAATTGAGACCTAGCCGCCATATTTAATAAAAGATAGCGACTGCCATTATCACGCGATGTTACGTCACTTCCAAAATGGCGGACGAGTTTGTGGGGAAGGGATTGCATTGTGGGTCAAGAAAACCGCTGAATGGCACTGTGAAATTGACATAAACGTTAGAATTGTGCTTTTAGCAATCAACCGTTTGTCATTCACGAGCAAGCGGCCAGTTTGAGGGGAAATTTATGGGGAAGTTTGTGAGCCGGTTTTTTGGAAAGGGATTGCATTGTGGGCCATAAAAACCGCTGAATACCTCATGTTAACTGTCTCCCCAGGTCCCGAGAAGCAGCGGAGTTCCTCAGTCGAGCAAGGGCACAACAAGCTCAAGCGGAAGCGGCTAGGTTTTCTCATCCGGAACCGGAAGTAAAGGCGCTGAACATTCAGACTGTTGAGACCAGCCCTGCTCTGCCCCAGTCCCTCAGTACGTTCCAGAGCAAGAGCCCCGAGTCTCCGTGCGCACGTACTCGCACTCCCAGCCCCAGTATTAGTCCCAGTCCCTCTCCAACTCCTCCCGTAGAACCGAGAATCAATATTTCACCCACCTTGGTGCAAGAATTGGCTGGCGGGCAGAAAGTGGAGTTTATTGATTTTGTAAAGGTATGAAGATAACTTTCAGTTCGAAGCCAAAGCAGGACAGAAAGTCGTTACTGCAAGAGAAATATTTATTTTAACCAGCACTAGAAATTACTTGCTTCTGAGAAGTCAGAAAAAAGGTGTCGTCAGAGCTACAAAGATAGAAAAACGTAATACTCTTTGTGCAGTTCCTTGTATAACAGTCGTGTCTCAACCCTCACTTCCCCCTAAAGCAAGACAAAAAACATGTTCGATAGCTCTATTTCATGAACCGATCTCCGACTGGGAAAACCATATGCCTTAGTAATTGTTTGTCAATGGGGAAATTGACCAATTCCACCCCGCCACCTCCAACCCCTCAAAATTCAAATGTTCCTCCCATAAACTGACATTTCTATAACTGATGCAGGGCGCGAGAGGACTTGGCTTCGCTGTGGTTGAAGGCCGTGGCTTTATCGAAGGAGAGAACGGTATATTTGTTAAGAACATAACAGAGGGGAGTCCAGCTGATATGGTAAGACACTCGTTAGGCACTTCAAACACGCCATCTTGTTTTGTCGTGCAGCCCGTTTTGACAGCAGGAAACTGGTCCTATGTTTTTCGTGTCACTAGCTATGCGAAACATTCTGTGGTTTTGCGAGAATACACCATTCTCACTCTTTTTGATTGAATTGAAAAACTGATGTTAGCACACTGTAATTGCAAGAAATGGGAAGGACACTGAGGTCAAAGTTAGTTTAGAACATAGCTGGCAATTTTTCGCACGCTTTTTACATGACGCGAGTGTGCATCTGAATCTCGATAGACACACGCCCGTGTGTCTGTTAAAATGCGTGCTTTTGTCAACCAATAAAAGCGATCAGAACGATATAGGAGAATTTATACTTTATCAGCTTATGTCTACTTTTTCTTAAAAATACTGAGTAAAGTGGCAGTGGCTTGTTGCTCGCCGTTGAACGAATTACGTGATGTGTGAAGTTGAAGTTTCTAGCTGAAGAATTGTGTTTATACCCAATGGTCGGGACGAACCGTTTTACTAATTAACTGCTCATGCATTTATTGTTTATAAAGGATGGTCGTTTGAGGCCTGGGGACCAGTTAATAGCAGTGGACAATCAGCCTATCGTGGGTCTAACACACGAAGAGGTGGGTGTCTGTGTGTCTAGCTACTCTACAACTGCAATTGTCTTGTTATCTCCTAGCTGGCCTGTCTTGGTCTGTTGGGCCACGAGTGCTGACTCAACGCTGTTTTTTGTTGATAGGTAGCGGCGTTTTGAAAGTCTGGAGAAAACGTCCGGTAGTTTAAGAATCGTTTATCGAGTCCAGGAGAGTTCTAGAAAACTATGTCAAGGTCAAAACAGAGGGGGATTGTACAATTCTTGCACGTTTAGATGTCAAAATTCTTGCAAACCAGATGGAGTGGAGTGGGAAAAAATTCATGCAAGCAAAATATTCCCCATCCCCCACCCCCATCACTTTTGTTATGGTCCGTCCCCAAGTGGAGCATTTTGAGTACAATCTTGTTAAGTGTTTGATTTCAAGGTCTTATTGCTCGCGTTTTACCCACAATTGATTTTGAACCGGAACAATTTCGTCAGACTTGGAAAGTGTTTCAAAGGTTACTGATAAGGAATAGCGAAGGTGTTCTACCATGACTACAGTTCAGTGAAGGCCGTTGAATACTAACACTTACCTCATGTACTTCAGGCGGTTTGAACCTGAACAAAGGGTACTGATAAGGAATAGCGAAAGTGTTCTCCTATGACTACAGTTCAGTGAAGGCCGTTGAATACTAACACTTACCTCGTGTACTTCAGGCGGTTGATACCTTGAAGAAAACTCGAGGCCAGGTTGCCCTGGTAGTGGCGCGGCACAACGGCCCACCCCCTGTCACTGCGCATGCTCAGGAACGAAGTGACTCATCGACGTCTCAGCCATCACCGAAAGGAAAGAACGATCCGTCAAGTATGTAATAAGTAATGGTAGTAGGACTGAGTGGAGTTCCATTTGGTCTGTAAATTGGATGAGCGTGGAGCGGGAATCCAAACGATTTTCACGAGTTTTGACTACAGACAGAATTGGATGACACGAAGTCCTATTACAAATTTATTGTAAAAATTACAGTTACATTTTCCTCAAATCTAATTGGCTCATTCGGCACTGTTTTTTCTTAATCTGGCAGCAAAATCATTTATCGGAAAGTGATCACTTACTGCAAGCTATCCAGTATGAAAAAAAATTCTGAAAAATATTTTAAAAGGAAAGTATAATTACCATTAAGGAAAACCTAGCAACATGTCACGTGTCGCTTTGTGGGCTGAAAAAGTTGAGAAGAAAAATTAAAGACACAACAAGGATACTGTGAATAGGAGTAAATAGTAGCGACATAACTATTCGCACTGAAGTACACTGAATGCTTTAGTCATCAATATTAATATCACCGACTTTGATACTCCTCAGTTCCAGTCCCCGGCCAGCTGTTGTTTTCTCCTCCATCCCCAGACCCACGCACTGCACCAATTATCCCCGGTCAAGAGTGTCTGCTAGAAATCCCCAAAGGTTCGACAGGACTGGGACTTAGCATCGTGGGGGGTGCAGACACGCTGTTGGTGAGTGAAGAGAGCTTTTGCAATTTCGTGTTTTGGAATAGGTTGATCTTTGCTGACGTAATTTCCTTAATAATAATAATAATAATAATAACAATAGTAATAGTAACAAATATAATAATTATCATAACCATAGCTAACCATAGTCATGAGCATAACTTAATTTATTAAAACCATTGAATTGCGCCTGGTTTACAGTTTTTGCTAAAAATTAGACGGAATAAAATTTATAATTTGCTCTAGATATGGCAAAGTTTTCAATTGTGTCTTAATTAAAGGGAATTAAAAGCAATGATTACTTTTTTGCAATCGTTCGGTTTTAAACTTTGGACGGTGTAACACTATTCGGTTTTACTCAGATTCTGGTGAGAGCTCCTTATGGGTAGATCGGCATACAACTATTGCTTTGAGCCTCGTTTTCTGTGCGAACAGTTTTATATCTACATTGAGAAAACTTCGAAAATTCTACTTGTGTGAATAAACAAACCAAATACGGTAAGGAAAAAAACCAGACAGTAATAGATATTAGGGCAAGATCTGCGATTTAATCCGAAAACATAAGCGAGAAACCTGCGTTTGCTTTAGCTCGAAAAATCACCAGTTAAACCAACAGAAGCCGAAAAAGATAGGGTTATGGAATATCAACTCTGAATACAGAACTGCTTCTTTCGAGTTGAGTCTTTTCGCCGAGCTGTGTAGGTTGTATGGTGAAAAATCCTTTTAGTATCTCTCTGTAAAGCTAAGCCAACAACATCAAGAGATAAAGCTCTACCAAAGACATGAAAGTTGTCGATGAACAATCATTTATCACCATCAATTTATTTGCCCAGCAGCCACTTTAAAAGTGATACAGCTTGCAGTCTAATTTCTAATATCTCGATACCAGGGAGCCATTGTGATCCACGAAGTCTACGAAGAAGGCGCGGCCGCCAAGGATGGCCGTCTGTGGGCTGGTGACCAGATCCTTGAGGTAAGAATTCTTTTCATTTAGAAAAGTTGAATTTTCTTGTACGGATTTTCTTCGTAAGTCTCCTAGTGCCTCGCACAAACCGTTACGGATGTAAGTTTGTGATCAATCGTTCCATGCGTTTGTTATACATGTAGTTCTTATTGACACTGCCCTGCAAGATGTTGCGATTATTGCCCGCTGTGTATTCTATAAACTATTTACAACCATTCATCTGATTTCTTCACTTCATTTCCTGCACGGATAAGTCATTGTCTGATAATACGTTCACACTTTATGACCAACAGACCACCTTTGGGGCATATACGTCAAATATGGGGTCCATGCATGTTCAGTGTGAGAGATGCATGTTCAGTGTGGGAGATATATAGCCAGTGTGGGAAATATGTAGCCAGTGTGGGAGATATATGCCCATTGTGGAGGATGTATACATAGTGTGGGAGATATATCAGGGTTGCCACAGATTGGGGAAAAGTCAGAGAATTTTGTATTTGGTTTGGGAAACTTAAAAAGCCAGGGAAAAGTCAAGAAATTTTAGTGTTAGGCTGATATTTGATTTATGTTTTGATTGTGAGGTCGCATTTGGAGATATATTTCCCCATATTGGATGTGTATGCCCTACATTGGCTATATCTGACCCTCCTTAGTCATGTATCTCGTGCACTGACAATAACCCGGGAGGGGGTCATCTTACCACCACACTCACCATATACACTCTTCTCGTTTGCTATACATCCCCCACATTAGCTATATACCCCCACAGTAGTTATACCCCCTCATAGTAGCTATATATACACGTCAAATCCACTATAATAAAGCCCTTTTGATTTGACAACGAGTTCAACTTCGACCTCGAGTACGAGTTTTTGGTACGACCAATTCTTGACAGGAGTTCGCAAAATCGTTGTCGGGTCAAATCGCGTGGCCGTCCTCCAATTTAATACGAAAATTGCTGAAAATCTCGTAGTTGGTATTGCGAGCTCAAAAACTAAGAAGTCGTTCTCGTAGTCAAACTCGTAATCGTAGCTTGCTTTTCATTTGTCCGTTCTGGCTGGCCGAGAAGAACTGGTTCTGGCCAGTTTAAAAGGAAAGGTTCAAAGCGCGCGCGTACATTTTTCCCGCCATAACTCTCCGAATTCCCGCGCTTTGGCCGACCTGAAAAACGGAAAGCGATCTTAGTCAAATCTAAATGTTTCTTTCCCCTGCGATGACCATAGTTCATCGTGTGTCCAAGCATAAACGACATCAATCGCCGTTTGCGTTTTTGAATGCTGCAATTAGGTAAACGATGTTGATCTACGCGAAGCCAGTCACGACATGGCGATCAACGCCCTCAGACAAACACCTGCCATCGTGAGACTCATGGTGTTGCGTGACGAGTCTCAGTTCAAAGACGAAGGTAACATGTCATGTTTTTAACCCTATAGCCCCAGCCAGTTTATCAGTATGTAAATTCTCCTTACATTATCCACACAAAATAAGTTGTTTGGTAATGAGAATAAAGCAATGATCATACACAGCAATTCATTCAAGCTGAAAAACAAATTCGTTACGTGTTTACGAGGAAACTATAGAGAGTCGGCATTATGTCATGGCGTGTTTGGGGCTGAAACAGTTAACAAGGGGATGTTCTGATTCTTACAGTCCAGACATGTCTCAAAGTTGTCGTTGTTCCTCGACATTGGGGCGAAAGTAAAGCGAACTCATGTGAGGGGGCGGGAGGAGAATGATTTGGTCCTTGATTTGCAACTTTTGGTCTTTATGAAAATTGCAAATTGAAACTACCTATACCTGTTTATCCATTTTTTCTCCACAAATTGGAATGTCATTTCTCATTAACCATAGTTTTATATCTGTTTAATTAGTTTTTAGTAAACTTTACCCTCATTAATGTTTGTAAAAGTTTTGGATCTTTTTCATGTAAATATAATTGTTAATCAGTGAAATCAGAAAATCTTTTCATGTAAATCACTCGTAACTGTAGCGACTGCAACTATGTTATTTACTTATGGGCACTCTATGTAGGAGATGGAAAAGAATCCAGGTCCTTCAATTATGGGCATTGTATGAAGGAAATGGATAAGAATCCACGCCCTTGTTTACTTACGGGCATTGTATGCATCCAGGTCCTTATACCTGCAGTCACTATTCACGAGACCACACAGTCAGTTTGCAGACTGCAGCTCGGCAAGCATTAGTAAACACTGATTTTTTTTCTACGCAGATGCGTTCGAGTTCTTTAAGGTGACGTTGATGAAGATTCCCGGTCAAGGACTGGGTCTGAGTATAGTCGGAAGACGGTGGGTATAATGACAGATGTTCGATGTTTTACGAACTACTACCAGAAAGCTATTGAACTCTTCCACAGATGTTAAAACGAGATTTCTCATTCCCTTTCTCAGCGAATTTCTGTTTACAGTTTCTGTCTGTGTTATGTACTTACTTCAACATTTAGTTTGGTGTGTGTGTAGTAATTGAGTTGATTAGATACAGTTTTCTTCGTGTTGTTTTGTCCATTGGTTCTTTTTGTTGCTCGACTTCTTACTTTTGATTTTAGTTTTGGCGCCATACTCATCATCATCATTTTTATTGCTACAGTGAAACCCCGGTTTAACGTTACGCCAAGGGAGCGTTAGATTTATATCGTTAAACCGCCGGGATATCGTTATAGCCGAATTCCCGGTTTAGCGATATTGTGAGAAAATTTCTAAAAATATCGTTATACCGGGATAAAGCTGATAATTGCCTTTTTACTGCACGTTATCTAATATAAATCTGTAATTGATCATCAAATGAATTACAAGTGCAACATCCATAGCAGACCCGGCGGAAGGAGTTCAGAGTTGGTCCGGCTAAAATAGGATCGAGCGCCAAAGGCGCGTGCACACTATGGTGGATCCGGGGGCATGCTCACCCGGGAAATTTTGAAATTTAGCTTCTCTAAAATGCACATTTGGTGCATTCTCAGAGAGAATAAACGACAAAAAAACCGAAACTTACGGTGAAAATCGCGTGTGTTTAGCAGCAAAATGACATTTTTTCAGTTCAGTACAATGCAATAATTCAGAAGACAACCTTTTCTGAATTTGGTGTATATTCGATAATTGGTTTTCAAAGCGTAAGTTGCTATTCGTTTGCTTTCTGTTGCTGAGTGTCTCTATCCCAAGTGCGTAGGTTGAATGCCGCTGTCGCAATTGTCCTGTTAACAGAAAATGTCGCCTTATTATTGTATACACTTTTGATTTTAAAAAGTTCAGAATTTTTTATAAATTGATAAGAAAAAATGCGACCAAGTTAAAAAGTTGGTCCGACCATGGCCGGGCCAACCGGACCTGTTCCGCCGGGCCTGCAGAGTGTTCTTCAATGTCGTGGCCTTAAAACACGTCAAAAACAGTTTGCAATTGCTGTTATTGTAATTAAAGTTTGTTCTATTATACTATATTGACTATATCAGCGCTTCCTATAACTTTTGCTGGGCAAACGAATGTTGATCGTTATACCGGGAATATCGTTATACCGAAGATCGTTAAACCGGGGTTCCACTGTATTATTATATTGTTGTTATGATATCAGTTGTACTTATTATGATTATTATTATCCGATTATAATTATTATTACTATTATCATTAATATATATTGTCACTATTGATATTACTAGCAATTCTTTGGGTGGACTATTTGACTTTGAGGGGGTTGTGGAAGATTTGAGAAAAAATTCCTACAAAACCTACAGACTACATTAAAAAAAATCATGCAACACGAATGGCTAAAAAAATGCCTGCACAGCCCTAAAATAATTACCTGCACCACTGCCAATGAGAAAAAAAATTCTTGCACAAACCAATAATCCACCCCCCTCCCCAAAAGTCAAATGGTCCACCCCTTATAGAGA
>JAOBRH010655772.1:0-24172 GCA_027575125.1 Umimayanthus parasiticus | reverse complement strand
TCACAGCACGCGAAATCAGTCAGCCATATAATAAATACAAATAAAACATGGTACCCTAAAAAATACAGTGTTTTTCCTTTTCAATCACAGACATATTCAAGAGAATTACAGCTATATCGTTCGTCAAGTTCATGGCATCACACACTTCACATTCATGTTGTTAATTTATGTTCCATTTAATTTTACAGATATGCTTCACAATAAATGCAACAGTCACGCTTTTTACCGACGTTTTCAAAGCAATTCTTTTAGTGAAAAGCACAAGCTGCCCCCGAAACTGCCATGACATTAAATTCATACCCTAAAAAATACACAGGCTCAAAAATGACACCCTAAAGCCATACACAGCAAAGCGAAAAAGAGGACTGGTAACTAGGTAGCAAACTTTTTTCGGCAGGTGACCTTTTGCTCCATATATGGTCTGAGCTGTGTCACGTGGTCAAACCGGTGACGTCTCGCTGAGCACACGTGCTGTTTCTTCGCTTTTCTGTTCATCCATCATGGCGGCGAGTAACTACTATGGCTACTCTTCGGGCGGCCAGCACTCGCAAGGATTTACCCAAGTTCAAAATCCACCGATACAGACAAGCTATGCAACCCCTCAGAGTTCTTCAGGTTATGGTGCCCAGGCGTCAGCGCCTGCTGGGGCCCACTACGGACCTCCCCAAACACAGCAACCTCGACAGCAAGTAGTGCAACCGGCGTACTCCGGCGCTTCGACAGCTTATCAAACTACGTCCTCTGGGAGCGCTTATGGCTACACAGCTAGGCAGCAAGAAAATGCTCCACCTCCGCCACCGCCTAATACATCTTATCCTGGGTCTCACGGAGGCTATCAAGCGCATCATGGCTCAGCACAATCGTATTACGACCGAGAGGCCTACGACACGAAGGCGTCCTATTATACACAACCGGCGTCGTCTAATGTGCAAGCCAGTCAGGGATATTATGCCCAGGGTGCTTCGGCTACCAAGGGAGCTTATCCTTCTTCGGGTGCTGCAGCTTATACGACACCTGCTAGTACACCGACCGTCACTAAAACCCACCCAGCACAAGCGTACACACAGTCTTCGGCAACAGTTGCATACCCATATTCAACAGCTCGCACACAAACGTCGGGATATCACCAGGGCGGTTCGTATTCATCCGGAAATTACGGTTCATCTTCATCTGGTGGCGGAGGGAACAGTTACCATCCTCAGGCATACGAGGCAGCCGTTTATAATGCAGCAAATGCTTATATTCAGCAGCAACATCAGCAGACAAGTTCCGTTAGAAAGCCGTGGCAAAAGGGAGGTTTAGGATCCAAGCCACAGAAAAGCAAACCTCCTCCGAAGACGCCACAACTTCACTATTGTGAAATATGTAAAATCAGTTGTGCTGGACCACAGGTAAACTGTGTTTCTTTAGTTGTTTTTTTTTCTTAAAGAGTCGACCATGTTGTTCTTTAGCTCTTGTTATGGTTTGTAGCAATGAAACATCAAGAATTCAAATATTACGAAATTCAAATTGACCTCTCGCCAATGTGAAATATACAAGGTTTTCAATTGATGTAGATTTCTTGGAACAAAGTATTTCCAAGCTTGAGTTTTCTTTGGTTTAGTTTTGCAATATTATAAACATTTTTTTTTTGGAAAAAAGTGATATATATGTTTTGCACCGCATATATGTTTTATATCAACCATAAATATCTACCAGCTCGAAATGTGATATTTTAGGTCACAGGTGAAATGTTTGAGTTTTTTGTTATCAAAAAATACTGGCCATCAGGTGTTGTAGTTTGTCTGCCACAAAAGAAAACAAAGACTTGCCTTTATTTTGACCAGAGCCACCTTTATCTTCTCCTTACAGTTATAAATACAAAACTTTGTTTTATTAGAATTTAAAATCAAAGCACATGCAGCAACCATTCAAAGATGAATTACATATTTCTCACAACTTGTTTTTGTGAAAGTAAAGTATGCAGACAAGTTGAGAGAAGTAAGAAATTCATAATGTGTGTTTGGGGTTGAAATAATTAAATAATAGATTGCTTTCTTTTCAAAAGTAATGAACTGTATTATCTCTTGAATAATTATTGAAAATAGCTTTATGTCTTGAACTTGTTTGCAATGTCAGACATACAAGGAACATCTTGAAGGTCAGAAGCACAAGAAGAAAGAAATCGCAGCCAAGAAAGAGTCGAAGGAGGCTCTTCCTGCTAATGCCTATCGTTGCGAGCTGTGTGATGTGACCTGTACTGGTGGAGATGCCTATGCTGCACATCTCAAGGGAACAAAACATCAAAAGGTTAAAACTGTTTAAGAATCACTTAGCAGTATTCTCGCCAGGGCAAAATAGAAGGGTGATGTGTCCTGCTGTTTATTCCCAGCACTTTTTCTGAATTTTTTTAGTTCCCTTCTGTTTTCTTGTGATTCTTCTCCCATCTTATGTTGTAAATTTGATAAAAATAGTGTAAATTTAAGATTGAATTTTAAGATTTTTCTCATCTACAACCCAACTTCACACAGGGCCACTACGGTCAGAACTCTAACAAGGCGCGCACAAATTATTTGCGACTCAACTGACAGCCTTCGCGACGAGAACGAACATTTACATCAGATATTTCACAAGAATGATTACAGTGATGAATTTATTGACACCAACAAATACAAACATGACAAACAGAATGACGTATGCGCAAACACAGAGACAAAAAGCGAACTCACAACTGTTTCACTGCCATACATTAGGGGTACTTCTGAGACTATTGCATGGATATTGAAACCTTTCAATATCCGAATAGCTCACAAACCGACTAGAACATTGCAACATTTACTGACCAAAGTTAAAGACAAAGACAATCCCAAGGACAGACAGGGGACTGTTTACAGAATAAGATGTAATGACTGCAATGGGACGTACATGGGGGAAACTGGAAGAACGTTAACTACGGGACTTGGAGAACATCAAACCACAATGGACAAGGAGGACTTGACTAACAACATCGCCCAGCACCACAGAAAGACTGGACATGACATTAACTGGGACTCTGTGACATGTGTAACACATTCTACAGATAAAGACCAGAGACTTACACTTGAAAGTTGGTTTACCAACTTACAACCCAACCTACTCAACCACTCCAGAAAGCTGCCAGCAGCTTACCAAAGACTTTTACAAAGGGAATTCCGCACTGCCGATGAAAACGCCGACTGACTTTGATAAATACGTGACTGCTGCCTACTATTTCACAAGAACAATTACAGTGGCGAATTTATTGGCACCAACTATTATAAACAAACATAATGATGATTTTGAACTATACGTGACAATAAACCGCTTTTACAAAGCAAACGCCACACTGCCGACGAAAACACCAACTGACTTTATTTAATACGTGACTGCCACCTACTATTTCACAAGAACGATTACAGTGACAAATTCATTGACACCAACTATTACAAACAAAACAAACAGAATGATGACTTTGAACTATACGTGACAAAAGACCACTTTTACAAAGCATATGGCACTTTGCCGATGAAAACACTGACTGACTTTGAACAATATGTGACTGCCGCCTAGTTAGCGGTATATAAACTAGTGACAGACTTGCAATCTTTTACTCTGATGATGGCTTCCGCTCAGGTTGTCGAAACGTCAGTCAACACCAACAACAGTCCTTCTCAGGACTACACTACAAACCCGGACAATCACTCAAACTACAACATTTTTCTTATTTAGTTAAGTTTTTAGTGCCTGAATAGGGGAAAAATCAATATTGTATGTGAATCCAAGATATGTGAATTTATATCGTTAAGTAAAATTATATAAATTAGGTGCCCTTCTGTTTTCCAGACCTGGAGAGAACACTGCTATGTTCCCTCAATGACCTTTGACTTGTTATTACAGCATTATTTTGAACTAAAACATTGTATGTTTGTGAACAAAGCATGATCATGTAATCATTTAATGCCAAAGAGCCTCGTGGTGTGTTGATGTTTCAATGAATTGTCAATTTTAATATCTTGAGGTCAAGTTTCAGTAGCAAACCTTCTCAATTTCCCTTTTTCAGGTTATAAACCTCCATCAAAAGTTGGGAAAACCTATTCCTGAAATCTCCCCACCTAAAGCCCCTGTACGTGCAGCCAAGGACCAAAAGGAAGATGAGAAGAAAACAGCCAATAACAAACCGCCTGGAAAGAGACAGCCAGTCAAGAAGACAGCTGCACCCAAAATTACATTTGTATCAGGAACTAAACTTGCCAGTACTATGAACAAGAGTGAAGGGACAACTACAGCTACGAGCACAGCTGCCACCACTACTGGTGCATCTGCTTCGTCACAGGATAACGATGTTAGCATGGAAGAAGAAGGTAACAAATCAGGGCCTTGCTTTATTGAGGAGTTGCTTCCAAGAATCTTATCTGTACTTATCTATACTTAATAATACTATTTAGAGTGGGTTTTATGCAGTGTCTTCAGAGAATCTTAAAGACACATTTACTGAAAAAGCTCTTATACATGTAAGCTCCCCTTCCCCCTCTCGCTATTTAGCTCTCCTTTCTAGTAAGCCCCCTCTCTGAGGTCCCCCCTCCCCCCAAAAAAGGATGCCAAGGTTAAAAATACAGCAAACGTGGCATTAGAAGTGGTATTGTGCTTTTTTTAAAAATTAAACTTACAGAAAACACTTGTTACTGATAGCCTGTTTTAGTTTAATACTTGAATTGTTTTCTGGTTTGTTGCAGAGAAATTTGACCTTGCTACTTTTACTGGAGTCGACAAGAGCAAGATTGTGGGTAAGCACTGTTAAGTTGAGGGAACCTGCTACTACTAAACTACAGCATGTACTTTTTTAACATCTATCAAGATATTTTTTGCAACATGGATACAAATAAGTTGTGATATTAAACTAATTGATTACACATGACAATCTGTTTATTATGAAAAGCAAACTTCTCCCAAGTCGTTTAAAGTGCGAATATGGATACCATTCATTTCTTGTTGTTTGAAAATCCTTGGCGAGAAGAATTAGCTCACCTACTGTAAAATGTTTTCTAAAGGTGAGTGATATTCCCTTTGAATCATTGGATGTTATTTTTATAGTCAAAAGTATTGTTGATGACCACAGATGTGAGCAGATGTTTCTTGAAAAAAAAAACTGGATACTTGTGGGCATATAACAAGCCACTAGTACAGCACATGCAGCTTTGTATAAACAAGAGCTCTCCTAATATTCAAACAGCCATTGAGAAAGACCATACAATGCATTGTGCCTAGAGAAAGCTCTTTGGATGTGAAATTTTTGAATTCTGAGAAGACTAAATGCAAGTGATGTGGCAACATGTTACCTAAAACTGGTTAAACCAGTTGGTAAAAATGTGTTTTTTGCTTGTCTGTACACAGGTGCCGAATATCTTGAAGAGGTGAAGAGTGATGATGGAAAGACAATAAGCTTTCACTGTAAGCTGTGTGAGTGCAAGTTTAATGACCCCAATGCAAAGGAAGCCCACTTGGCGGGCCGTCGTCACAGACTCTCGTACAAGGTAGATGCTGGCTAGTGTTGTCATTGGGGGGAGTGTTATCGAAAAGGGGGAGGCGGGATATAAGTACAGGTGTTTCATTCATCAGATTCAATATTATTCAAGTTTCTTATGGAATCTTTTGGTTTTATATAGATCTTAGAACTTTGTAAATATATTAAGTTTGCCTAGATTTTCCTTGGGGGTCTTGAATTTTGTTCAAAGAAATTTGTCGTTTCTTATAGCCAAGATTTGAAGATGTTTGCATGTAAAAGGGGCTCACTTATTTTCCTTCATTTTTTTGCCAAAACTTAAAATGATTTTAAATTCTGTGAGTTGCTGGATGTAGGAATCCTGTTTTTCCACAAATAAAAAAAATGTTAAATGCAAGATGTTTCTTTTTCAAGAAAAAAATTCAACCAGACCTTGTTGTGGAACACAAGCAAAGCAACCGTAGACTCAGCAAGAGCCAGGAGGACAAACTGAGACGGCAGTGGGAGCAAGAGCAGTACTGGAGGAGACGAGAGGAGATGTGGAGACGGGAAGAGGAACAGCGCTGGCATGACGAGGAGTTGAGGCGATGGGAAGAAGAAGAGTATTTCAGGAGAGTTGAGGTGGAAGAGAGATTCTGGGAAGAGGAGCGACGCAGGAATTTTGCAGCTGAGTATTTTGGATTCGACAGAGGTCCTATGGGCCCTCCACCAATGGCCCCCCTTATGTCTTCACCCTGTGCTCCTCACATGCAGGGCCATGGCAAAATGGTAATTTAGAGGGCCTCCCTGGCACTGTTGAGCCCCTCCCCCCAACCGATGGTGGCCATTGTTTCAAAAACTAAAATTGTGGGAAAATTCTGAAATAGGACTTTTAGTTGTGGCTGCTGTAAGCATTCTTTAAAGTCTTTGTAGGGTCCTTGAAATTAAGTCCTTGAAAGTTCTCGAGTCCTTGAAAGTCCTTACAAATTAACAGCACTGTAATGTCTAAGTCCAAGTATTTGTTGTTTTATAATTTTTCTTCTTCTAGATGCTGAAACCAACAGCTTAAAAAGCATTATAGACCCTATCCATAAATGACGGCGATTTGAATAATCTTTTGTCTACCTTGAAATTAGCTCAACTAGCCTCGTTCTTGAGTTAAACTTTCAAAAGAATATGTTACCCAAAATGAGGCTAGTAGTGCTAATTTGAATGTAGACAAAAGAATGTTTGAATTGCTGCCATTTATGCATAGGGTCCATATAGTTTATAAAATAAAATTGTGTGTTTGGGCAAAAGTCCTTGAAAGGCCTCAAATTCAGTGCCTAAAAGTTTCTTAATCCACTGCCTGAAAAAGTGTACCAACCCTGCCTTTAAGAAGTGTATAGTTTGTCTAGAATTCCACTAGTCCAAGTCTGTTGGGAGCCACATTTATCCCTGTCAAACAATATGGTAAAGGCTGTAATTAATTCTTGTGGCTTCTTTTATCTTCCTGAACACAGAGTGAGCCAATAAAAGGGAATCGCGCAACAGCATAAAATCACTTTTTGCTGTCAAGTCAGCAACTTGCAAAGAGCCACACTCACTGCTAAATGGCTCTTGTTGTTTTTCAACCAATAAAATGATTTGAGAATATTAATGATTGACAGGCTGAGGCCCACAGCCTTCAGATAAAGGATCACTCTGTGTTTAACAGTAACACATTTTTAGATTTTCCAAAACAATTTTTGGGGACAACCAATTATAGTTTAATGAGAAATGTGAAGCTTTGTGGCCAAGACTAACAAACATGATTCTAAGGAAGCCCTCTAGCTGGAAACCAATAAAATTAAGGACAAATTGTTTGATAAAAAAATTTAACCGAGGGAGAGATCACCAGGTTGTTGACAAAAAGCTTGGTACTTTATAAACCTTACTTCCATAACTTTAAATAACACTGAATTGAAATGATATTGCAGATGCCGCCGCGACCTCGTTTTGACACCCAAGATGACCGTCTGGTAATGGCCAAACATTCTGCCATCTACCCTAATGAACAAGAGCTCCAGGCAGTGCAGAGCATAGTCTCGGCATCTGAGAAGGCCCTGAAGCTTGTGTCTGACCAGATTGCTGAACAAGATAATCCACAACAAGCCATGGAAACTGAACCAGCTGAGGCGGCAACAAAGGAAAAGATGGAAGCAGCTGCAAAGAAGGAGGAGACCAAAGAAGGGGAGACAAAGCCTGCTGAGGCGAAAGAGGAAGCAGCTGGTGATGAGAAGAAAGAGTCAGCGAAGGCCGAGAAGCCAGAGAAACCGCCTGCTCCTCCCCGTAAGTTCTGTTTAGGATCAAATGTGGTTTCAGATAGTGGCACTTTCTCACTGATTAGAATATGTTGTTAATAAGTAACAATCCATCTAAAAACTAGGCAACCTTCTGTTATTGTTCTGCAACAATTCACTTTCCCCACATTAAAGTGTTTAGATTTTTATACTGAAAATATGTCGACCTTTACACAACATGTTTCTGAGAAAAAAATGTAATACTACTTTGTTTCAAAGCGATGTTTCTTTTGTGCTACAAGATTTCATCCAATCATGAAACTACAAAACAATAGCCAACAAAGGATTTAAATTTCTGTTCCCCACATTGAATTTTTGTTGCATTAAATATCAATAGTTTTCACTATAAAGGAATAAACTAGTAAACTAGAGTTGTTCTAAATGGTAAAGTTATAGCTGTAGATTTTCATGTTTTAAGCCAATGAGGTGAGCGCTTTAGACAATATTGCAAATGTCAGCACCTTTTTGCATTCCTTGCCATTGGCCTGCCTAGTCCTTACTCGGACCATTACTTAAATGATAATGAGAGATATTTAGGATTAATTTTTCTGTGTTTTGGCAAAAACTCGCCGTATGGCGAGGGAAATTTAAAAGAATTTTGACAAAACACAAGTGAATGAATCTTTTATATCTCTAGTCATCATTTGATTAAATTTCATGTAGTTATTATTTACTATAAATCAAAATTGGTGTTGTATTGTGTAATGAACATGTTCAGTACAAGTGTTAAGATGATAATAGTAGCAATATTAATAAAAGTAATAATAGTAATTGTAGTCATTGAACTGTTGTATTGTGCTGCTGTCTTTCAGGCGCACTCAAGGGAGTCATGCGGGTGGGCGTCTTGGCAAAGGGACTCCTCCTGAAAGACCGCTTGGATGTCAACTTGGTGGTGCTGTGCCATGGTATGGTCTATTAGCTCTTATGATTCCAGGAAGCTCCCAGAATTACTAAATAAATTATCTCATGGAGAGGTAGGCTCTGGAAGCTCTTTACCATGTCGTTCTAAAGTCAGTTAACACTATAAACCCTGGGATAAAACTTAATCCATGATATGGGTTTACTTCTTTATAGCTCAATACTAACTATCATTGACTGCATTTCCTCGGAGTGTTTTAGCTGTACTGTATAAGAACTGGACTTTGAAACCTTGTTAAAGAAATTGAATCAAGTGTCTTGTAACTTGTAGATATTTAATTATGTTATTTATTTGATAGCACTTGTAGCTAGAATGGTTAATATTTTTGTGTTTTGTCCTTTAGACAAGCCAACCAAGACCTTGTTGCAAAGGGTTGCAGACAATCTCCCTCCACAAATGGCTGTAAGTTGTGTCAAATGATTTTATAATCTTCAACTGGTGTGGGGAGCAGTGGGGAAGTGAGATGTTATTGGCTGACTTGCAAACATCCTAGAAAACTTAAATTAAATGTCAGAACTTTTACAGTTGTCAGTTTTTTCATATTGGCAAGAATCATGAGATAACGTTTTGTTAACTGCTGGAAAAAAAACTCAAGACCTTCATAGCCTTGGATTTTCAAACCCTGTCTGACTTTGTTGTATAATCAATATCAATATTGCAGAAAGTGACAGAGGAGAAATACGAAGTGAAGACGGAGGTTGATAATGCATGTATCAAGATTGTTACAATCACAGAACCCAAAGTGACAGTTACTGTTACTCTGACATCACCAGTCATGCGAGACACACCAGATGGCGAGAAAGGTAATTTGATGAAGAAACTTGAGGCAGTGCAGCTTTACTGAGGAACATGAAAAATACCCTTGTTGCCTCAAGCTGTTAGCCTGAACCACATCATATTGCCCGCTTTTTTGTGTCCTGATATTCAGTAAGATTTGACTAAAGTTTGAAATTGTTGGACTTTGGGCTGGGTTTTTGAGACCTAAAACATGCAGATGTCGTAGTGAATTTTTGAAATTTGGATGATTGGAGAATGCTGTAGAGTACTTCAACCTTCCTCTTGTTGCAGTTGAAAGGACTTAACACAAAGTTTGATGTTCCTCAGAAAGCATATTATTTTTTTCACTGAGAGTTTAGAAGGTAACACCTTGTGATCATATGTTTGTTCTGCCATGTAGAGATATTTATATCTCCCTTGTGTGAACACTTCCCCTTGTTGGAGATTTGCCAACCTCTTTTAGAATTGATTTGTTCCAGAAACTTTGAATTAAGTGCACATCCAAAATATAGCGATTAGAATACAGATTAGCATTACTGTTTTCATGGGGCAACTTGAAGTTACAAAAACATTTATTCTGTTGTAATTTTGAGTATTTCTGGCACCATAACTCGATAAATCAAGGAGATTTTTGCTGAAGTTGTGTGTAGTATTGAACAAATAGAGACTCAAATTGTAGCTCTTGTATGCTACAGACACCAGTAAAACTTTAGCTATTTAATTTTGTGCTTAGCTATCTCAACATGATGCAGAGTGCAAGTTAAAGATTTTGTCTAGTGTACAAACTTTCATATTTGTTTTGGGAGACAAAAGTGTTTCCATATAAATTCTTATTTGCAATTTGTAAGCTGCTTAGTTATTGGCCTACAAATCTGAGTTTGTCCTACTGTTTGTCATTTATAGGCTGTTCATTCACACCCCGTGGTGTGTTGTATGTTCAAAACTATAACTGTTTGTTTGAGAACCTACTGCTTCAGCAAGAACCTCCTTTTTTGTTTGCCTTTAGCAAGCCTTCCTTGTAAGAAAATTCAAACAAAGAGCTAGACATGCCTTCCCCACCCACCTCCCCATAGTAGTAACCCATGCCCACCTCACCCCACCCCTCTACAGCAGGACAAACAACTGCAAATTCCAAGGTGCTGCCCAGTGTAGACCAACACAAGTAAGCCTAGCTGTGCTGTAACTCAGGGAATCCTCCTTGTTAGCACAGGGAATCCCCCAGCTTGCCATGTTTACTTCTCACAGTTGGGTTCACTTGCTTGTTGTTAACAGTCTTCTGGCTGTTGCCAGAGTGATTTGTTGTTCAGTTTACATACAGATGGATTGATGAATGTGTCACTGAGACCCTGGTGGATGGGAGGGAAGGTTGGAAGAGCCTGGACATAGCAACACCTTGACATGTTTCTTGTGTTTTGAGTGTGCGCGTGTGTCTTGTTGATGTTGCATGGCTGCACAATGATACAAATCTATTTTTGATTGTTGATGATATCTTTCACAGCTGATTAAAGTGAGCCAAATGCCATTGTTCCCACTTGAAAACCATGTCTTCTCAGAATAAATTTTCATTGATTATTTTCTAATTTGAAGATTTGATAAAATCAAAACCCCAAATAAAGCTTTTCATGTAATAATGGGGATAATTATTTGGTAGATACTGCTGCAGAAGTTTTTATCTAAAAGTTTAGCATTATTTAATTTGTCACTTAAAAGCAGTATTGATTGGATATCCTTTGCTAAAAACTGGGGGGAAAAAATCAGAAATTTTTTGTTAATGTGTAACAACTCAGCTAAATACAGATTTCAGTTTCCTTCTGTTGATGCTTACCAGGTTACTTTGTTCATTCCAAGATGTTATGGATTTTTGTTGCAATACTGAATGTTTGAGGTCAACTGTTATTTTCTCTTTGACATCAAGAAAAATTCTCGATTGTTAAATGTAGGTTGTGTTTTGCCTCTGTTATTGTTAATCTGTATTATAGCTTTGTGTTTGCACTGTTCTGGAACATGAAATCACACTTTTATTGGTCAATGGTTTGTGTTATCTGGTAGGAGTCTCCAGCGACCGCATTTGATTGGTATTGTGTGCTTAATGTTCAATTACAGTGTAAGTTGCATTGGGTTCAATACAGTTAAAATGATGAGCCGTGGTGTAAAATAGATGTAATTGGGTGGGTGTTGCTATCTCTGAGGATTTTCTGACCTTCCCTTGCCAACCCACTAAACTGCTCCTCTTGCCATACCGCATAGTGGAAGACGACGTTGAAGTGCTGGACAGGCAAAAATGCCTTGATGCATTGGCATCTCTTCGACATGCCAAATGGTTTCAGGTTCGCCCTGCTTTCTGTATGTTTTAAGAGGAAATGTCACATACTATATTGTTATTTAGACTTTGATTATACCAGTTGAAATGTGTTCTAGATGTTTTACTGCAGTCAAGGCATTGCTAGGCTTTTAGTTTCTCATGTTTTAATGTAATTTTTTTAGCACATATTATTGTCACTTGCCATTTTGAGTGGTCTCTTACATTACAACATTTTCACAATTGAGCTATTATGTAGCTGTGCTGCAAGCTGGTTTTGTTTCTCATGTTGTGCATAAGAAAGATTGAAGTATTTTGATATTGACTTGTCGAAAATGACAAAAACATCGAGGACACAGATTCATGTAAGGACTATAAGAAAAAGACAATCCATGTTGGGAGTTTTGTTCGATACAAAACAACCAAGACCCAGACTGGCATAAGATAAGTTTTGATTTGATGGATGATGTTTAACCTATCAATTGCATACATCTTCTGATTTGTTTATCATCGTTATTTGTGTGAAATGGTTTGGTTGTTTTGTACTGGCCTGTGGCTACATGGACGGTCTGAAGGGTAAGTAAGACAGTAAATGTCTTTGAGACATGTGACACTTCCTCTTGGACTCCCTGGGCAAGCCAACTACTGACCTCAGCATATTAGCAGCCTCGATGGTCTATTTGTGTTTTAATTTGTAACATGGACCAGAAACTGTCTGCACTCAAAACCTTAATTGGCTACAAAAATCAGGTTCTTAAAACTAAAGATTTTAAAAATTGTATTTCCAGTGAAATGGTTGGAATCTTTTAAAAGTTGTGTAACCTATCAAAATCCATATGGCATTTTTTGTAGCTTTTTATGCACAAAGTTTCATCCTTGTTCAACAATTTAACCCTGTTCAAATTGGGCCTTTTTAAATTCCTTTGACTGGGGAGGGATAAAAGTGTCTGCAGCCTATGACTTCAGTAGTTAATTAAAGTAAGTCAATATGTCAAACAGAACCATCTGATGGTACTTACCTGTAAATACTATTAGATAAAAATGATTTATGATGTCACATGGCATAAAACTTTCAATAATGCTCTAAACCTGTCTTAGAAGACTCTTGGAAATGGCTTTTTTAAGTTTATATCTTTTTAAAGAAATTTGCTTTAAATTTCTTAATTGTGAACCAGCAGGAAGCATGGGATTCAAACCAATATAGTTCAACTGTTACTAGCAGCACAAAATGTATATGAGAAAGTGGTCAAACTTAATGACCATTTCTGATAGTTTATGTCATGAGTGTTCCTAAAACAGGAAGTTAAATTGACCTGGCCTAAAACTACAATTATGAGAGAAATACAGGAAAATCAATGTAACCAGTCGCTCTGAAACTGTATTGTCATGGAAACATAGTAATTAGAAACATAAGTTGAAAATGTAAAAATGTTCCTTAAAGGAAAAGTCACATCATGTTTGAGAATGGCTTGGGCATTTTCATCCCCCCCCCACCCCCCTTCCCACCCAGTCTGAATAGGGTTCACTATCTATGTTGCTGGGTTGGTAAATTGAATGAGCATTGGCAGATAAATTGAAATCTGTAATCCCTACATCTTCGTAAAATATGAATTTTTATCCATAATTTTAAATAAACAAGAAGTTTGTAGTTGCTTTTTGTGTTTTAAAGAGATTTGTTCTGGTTTATAGGGAAGAATCCTTTGATCATGCTTTTTCAAGAGTCATTTTAATTGATCAAGTTTTCAACCTTATAACTATTAATTTGTCAATGCAAACTTGCTCATTTGTGGATGCTCAAGTATACGGATTTGACAAAATCCTTTTTCATCAAAAATATAGACTTGCTCGATCTTAAATGATAAAATTATATATTTGTACTTGTGATTTGACAATTTCAAGCAAACAAATACTGTAAGTTTAGTCTGTATCTACCGGTACTTATAATATTAAAGCTAAAGTCTAAATTTTTGCGTATAATTACAGTACTGAGAGTTGAAAAGATTAAAACCTAAAGTATAAAGTTCCTAAAATATTAAGAAGTCGAAAATACAGTATACGAACTTCACAAAACCTTGTGTGATTGTACAGTGTTCATGTTATAAATAGGATACAATTATAGTTGTTAATATATAAACTGACAATGGTCTTGATTGGTTGCAGAAATAACCATTCAAACTTGTTGGACTTTGAGTGTTTCTGTGTCTACACAAATAAGTGACCTGAAAATAATTTTTAATAAGAGATAATGAGTGACTATGTAATTATTAAGCTGCATATAACATATTAATTAACTAATGATCATTTGTTTGTCTAGAATGGTCCATTCATTACCAACCCAGTAGTCAGAAACTAGTATTCCAACTCTAAAAACATTCAATACCTACTTGCAGTTTTTACCTTGATCATTTTTCTTTGAGGACCTGAATGATGCCAGTGTAGGGATAAAATCTTTAGCATCAGCTAGCATTGGCCAACTTCAAACTTTAAAGCAACAGATTTCAGAGATCAAAAGATGGGGCATAGTTGGGCTCTTTTGTAACTAATTTTGTTTAGGCGTTAAACAGTGTGATGGAGGGGGGACGGGTATTTAAAGACTTCAAATATACAGCGGATGTACTGCCAGATGGAAGCTGTATGTGTTGCTGCTAAGCCATACAAATTATGGTTAGTTGCTCTCAGCAAAATTTGGAGTTTTTAAAGTATTGTTCCTCAAAGTTAATCTGGAATCTTAACCTTAAGTTGTGGTGAGCACTAAAGTCTGATTTCCACAAGTTTGTGAAATGTAAGAGTAAGCATCGAAATTAGCAAAGGGAAATATGAAATAGCACTAATGGAACAAGATCACTCCAGTGTTCTCTTTTGTCTTTTCCTTTGTTGTTTAGAATTTATCTTTTGCTAGTTGTTATTTCACATGTGTGAAGCAGATGTGATTATATTCTGACCTGTGAACTGTTTGAAGCTTGAAGTTGGATTAATGCCGGCTTTGTTACTGAAGCAAATGCAAACAATCCTGTCATACAGAGGACCACCAACTGCATAGTGTTACTCTATATCACAGTTCTAGCTAAGAAATCCCATGACCATATTTCTTAAATAAAATTTCATGAAAATTTGACAAACTGATACAAAAAATTGTGACTGTCCACACCAAGCCAGTACGCGTGAACGGTAAGTACAATGCTTTTGTGTAGCTATGGTAGTTACTAGACTGTGTTGCTTGTACTTATTGGCAACTTTGTCCATCCACAGGCCAAGGCCAACGGCTTGCCCTCGTGCGTGGTCGTGATCCGCGTCATGCGTGACTTGTGCACCAGGATTCCAGCATTCTCTCCACTAAGTAGTTGGGTGAGCTTCAGTTTTCTAGTAGTCTGCTATGGTCAAATCATGGACAACAAACCACTAATTGTAATGGTCTTAGGATCGCTAAAACATTGAATTACAAATTTTTCAATACTTTTGTCTTTGGTTCATGATCAGACTGTCTCCGATGTGCCTGGAATTTTGTCTGCCCTCTGTTTTCTCAGGCAAGCTGGAACACTGAATAACAGAAAGAGAGAAGGCCTGGATCAGGGCTTAAAGTGTTATTACTGTACTATAGATATTGGACCGTGATGTCATTCTGTCTATAAGTGAAAGATCCCAAACCCGGGTGTACAAACAAAATCTAAGATCATATTATAGACAATCAGAAAACGCTTTGATATATAACTTTATTATAGTTGCAAGCTCAATATCGACTTTTGAGAAATTTTGTCTTTGCATAGATTGCTGCTAGACAGACTATATTTAAATGAAACTTTTTTTGGAAAAAGAAATCTATTTAGTAGTTGCTGTTAAGTAGGCACGTGCAATGGCACCCGTCAACTTACTCAAAGAAACAAATGTCAATAGCTACAAATTATATCTGTCACTGATAGAAAAATAAGTTGTTGACGATGAAACAAATGACTATGAGTATGACTGAATCCCAGACACATCTGGGCCCAGTTGTTCGAAGGTGAGTTAGTGCTAACCCGCGATTTTGTTTACCTCTTTAGAGACTGATTTGGGCTGTCATTTTGGGTTTATGTACTTGGGTTCCCTTGAAGTGTTCTTCAATAATAGTTTGGAAAGACCAGATGTGTTTCTAGATGAAGGAATTATGTTTAAAGTTTCACCAAACCCTGGGTTAGATTTAACTCATCTTCGAACAACTGGGTCCTGAGGTGGTTTAAGGTGGCTCGATACAGTTTTCACTCTCCGCACGCGCACACGGCTACTCAACCTTTGTCTTTAGTGTATTTTTTATCATTATTAAGATTTTCTTCAAATTTCCTGGGTGAAGTGTTTCAATATTTTGTGTTCAGGTAAATTTGATCGCCACAATTTCATTAGGAGAGAAAAAAAGGGGGGTGAACAAGCTAGTTTTTCCGTAATTTTAAAATATGTTGTTTTCATTGTTAAAAATATTGTAGCTTCTGGTTAGTAAATTTGAAACGTTCATCATGCAACTGAAAGTGAGTTTTACCGTGTTGCCAAATTTAAAAAAAATTCACCGAAGCAAATTGGAGAAACAGGGACAAGAAAATTGCCGACAAATTTACAAAATCCAGATTTTGCAAGATCAAGAACTAGCTGCGCGTGTAAAAACAAGTATCACGGCGCCCCAGAAATCAAGCAACGTTGCGCGCACAAAGAATCAAAACTATATCAAGCCACCTTAATCTTAAAACAAGGAGAAAAGTATTGAAGAACATTGACAGAAGTTTATGTTATAGAACAACTGAAGAGTATGAAAAGTTGACCCTTTCAGCCCCAACCAGTTTATCAGTATGTAAATTCTCCTTACATTATCCACACAAAATAGGTTGCTTGATAATGAGAATAAAGCAAATGATCATACACAGTAATTTATCTAAGATGAAAAACAAAATTCCCCCAACCTGTTTACAACGAAACTATAGAGACAGGTTAGGAGAATTTAGCAATATGCCATGCGGTGCATTTGGGCTGAGAAGTTTAAAGCCTACTTTAAAGAAATTGATTTGAAACTCGATGATTTCTTTATTGAAAAGCTGCAAAATTTCTGTTGTGAACATAATGAAAAGGAACTATTAAAAATTAAAAATAAAATAAAGGGTTGCTGTGCCCTGTGTTATTCACTGTTTCCTGATATTCTTACTTGTGTACTTGTTTCCCCTCTAGGCCATGGAGCTGTTGGTTGAGAAGTCGCTGAGCAGCAGTGAGCAGCCCCTTGGACCTGGAGAGGCCTTCAGACGAGTGTTGGAGTGCATTTCATCAGGGGCCTTCCTTGAGAGTATGTGGCACTTTTAACTTGTGGGGGGTTACAGGGTTAGCTAGCTGCACCTGGGAATAAGGGGTTAGGGGACTGATGAGTAGCCCCTTGGACCTGGAGAGGCCTTCAGACAAGTGTTGGAGTGCATTTCATCTGGAGCCTTTCTGGAGAGTGTATACCAGCTGTTACTTGTTGGGGGATTAAAGGGTTAGCTAGCTGCAACTGGGAATAAGGGGTTAGGGGACTGATGAGTAGCCCCTTGGACCTTCAGACGAGTGTTGGAGTGCATATCATCAGGATCCTTCCTTGATAGTATGTACCACCTGTTACTTATTGGGGGTTAGAGTATGTGCCACTTTTAACTTGAAGGGGGTTCAAGGGTTAGTTAGCTGCACTTGGGTACATAAGGGGTTAGGGGATTAGTGAGCATCCTCTCATAGGCCTTCAGATGAGTGTTGGAGTACCTTTCAGCAGGAGCCTTCCTTGAAAGTATGTTCCACCTGTTACTTGGAGGGGTTAGGGAGTAACAAGCTCCCCTGGAAACATGAGGTTGGGGAGGGGGGGAGTAATTAATAGCATCCTGGATCTGGAAAATGTTTAAAACATAGTGGAAATATAAAACCAAACAAGAAATACATCTTCAGGCAGCACAAATCCTTTATGGGATTTTACAATCAAGTGAAAATGGAAATTTGATCAACCATTTATTAATCATTGCTAAATACTATATTTTTTCTTCGTATGTTCAGAATGAGAACTTCACCTTTGTAGGATTCCTGTGAGAAACATGCAATCGATACAAACTAGAAAACGAAATTGCAATCAAACATCAAAAACAGAATGTGTTTAATAAGAAATGGAATGTAATATCTCAAGAGCCTCATTCACACTTAATTACGTAGCCACCGTACAGATCACAACTATTATGCTAAATGCTGGTTAGTAAATAATTGATTATATAAATTGCAATACGCCACATTCCTTTTGCTCACATCTTTTCCTTTTTATTTTTACATTAAAAATGAATTACAATATGTTTACATTGGCAATAAGAAAAAATATTAAAATTTACACATTTTGAAATCAATTCTGGGTCTGAGCTTACAAGTATGTTGTGAAAAATTACAGTTGTTACAGTTATTAAGAAATCTTAAAAGATATAAATTTAAATTTAAAAATTTGGCACTTTTCAAAAGATAATTTATCCCTGGTTAAAATCTAATTACAAATTTAAAAGGGGGGTTAGGCTTGGAAAAAAACTTTTCTGAAATCGATTTGTTCTGCAATTAAAGGTTGAGAAATTAGACTTTTTCCGGAGATCATATTTGTGCGAACTTTCTCTTCTCTGGAGTAGGTGTCTGGGTAAGTAACCGCCAGATGCAATGTTGTGTATTGTTTTCTGGCAGAGGAAAGTGCATCTATCATCTAACCTTGGGCAGTTTCGTTTTGCTAGTGCCCTACTATACGATGTTCCCGGTAGGATAATACGTAAAGTCCTTTTCTGGACCATTTTGATATTCTTCGATAGGTATTTTGGCATGCTGTTATGCCAAATAACGCAGCGGTATTCGAGGACAGAGCGAACTAGAGCGTAGTAGATGTGGAGTAAGTCATGTGGTGGAACGCCCCCTCGTCGTAGCACTCCGATGATGTGGAGACGTTTCGACGCTTTGCTGGTGGACATTTCGATGTGCTTGTTCCATTTAAGGTTGTCTTGGATAATCAGGCCCAGGACTTTGTGGGACTTAACAGTCTCTAGCACCTTGCCGTTAACACATAGGGGTTGGATTTCTTGTCGCTTTCTCAAGAAGCACATCAACATTTCTTTACACTTACTTGCGTTAAGTTTCATCCAGTTATAATTGGTCCATATCGCAGTACTTTCGAGGTTAGACTGGATTGCTGGGATCGCATCTCTGGATAGGGCTTCAGCCACTGATATGTCGTCAACAAATTTCCAGTTATCAACATTCTGGTGGGTTTTCAGTTCGTTGACCATGACCAAGAAGAGGATTAATTTAAACCACTATAAATGCTTTTAAGACAACCTTGTATAGACCCAGTGATGACACAAATATCTCCTGACATTCTGTGGAGGTGCAAACTGATTTAATGAGCCTGAGGGTCTTAGCTGTCAGAAATAGCAGTTACTGAAATGAAAATATGCACAATGGATTAATGAATTTTTTATCTCACAGGCGGACCAGGTCTGTGTGATCCGTGTGAGAAAGAGACCGTGGACAGCATTGCTGGAATGACCCCTCAGGAAAGAGAAGACCTGACAGCTTCAGCACAGGTAATATAATTATTAGAAATGCTTCAAATTAAAATGAGTTTGAACATAAGAATATTGTTGTATTGTTGCACTTTCAGACACAAACTGTCTTACAGATTCATTTGATTTGCAATTCTCCAATTAGCAATGAGTGAGGTCAAGTTTTTTTTAAACATTTCTGTTACACTTGCTCGAGTATAGTTGAAAGACTATCAACACTGTAGAAAGAGCACGTTACAATTAGCAAATGTTTCAAGTAAAAATGATTATTTGTGTAACACTACACAAGTATCACATTTGCTAAATTTGCAACGCCTCAGAAATGTCTACAAGAATGGTACTTTTGCCAATTTTAAAACGCTCTTTCCCTACTGATTACATTTGGGCTTACGAATTTTAAGAAAATCATGACCTTGTCTATAGATGCATCAAGATTTTCATTTTGTGAAATTTCATCAACTCGACAATTACTCAAGCCCCACAGATTGTGGTTTACCTGTTTTCAGGCTTGCCTCATGGGCCACCAGTATGGAACAATTGCCCACATGCTCGCATGATCTAAATATTCCAGGCCCCCTCGATCATCGTAGGTGAACCACAAACCAGGGCACTTGGTCATCGAGTGTGACTGTGAACAGAACTGTTGTAGTATTTGAAAACATAGATGGATTGAGAAAGTGCAAATTATACATACAAGTACTTTTACCTAGGGGTTGCTGCCGAATCTTGGGAAGTCTTATTTTTGATTTTGTCTTTCAAAGCCTTAAAAAATTTTGTCCAAAAAATGTATCGTTTGTTATGGTCAACTATTTGTTCAGCAATCATCCTTTCTTTCCTTGTTGTATGCCTGAGCTGATGTTGATGACAGAACAGAGTTATAAGTTACATAAAGTGGCTCGTATTGTAACTTTTGAATGTAAGATTGAAGAAAAATTGGGTCTTAAATTTTCCAAAGTTGGATCTTAAAAAGTCTTTGAAAGGTCTTAGATTTGTTAGGTGCAGGAACCTTGTTTAAAGACCCAGTGATGACACAAATATCTCCTGACATTCTCTGGAGGTACAAACTGATTTAATGAGCCTGAGGGTCTTTGCTGTCAGCAGTGACAGTTTCTGAAATAAAATACGCACACGGTGCACCCTGTTGTGGTCATTTAACTTATTGGTTTCCTTGTCGAGCTATTAGCGAATGCAGAATGATACAAATATCCCCTGACATTCTGTGGAGGTACAAACTGATTGAATGAGCCTGGGGGTCTTTGCTGTCGGAAATGGCAGTTTCTGAAATGAAATGTGCACATGGTGCACTCTGTTGTGATCGTTGAACTTGTTGCTTGCCTTGTCGAGCTATTAGCGATTGCAGCAGCAGGAATTCGTACAGCTGATTTAACTATTATATATGTTTACAGCACGCTCTACGACTCCAAGCGTTCCGCCAGCTACACAAGGTACTGGGAATTGACCCACCCCCTCCCCCCACGCGATTCCGTGGTCGCTTCCCAAGGGGTGGTCGCTTCAAGAGACGCCGGGAGGACAGTGGACAGGCAGAGGAGGGAGCCAAGAAGGAGAAGAAAGATGGAGGGGAGGAGACGTCCGAACCCATGCAGACAAGCGAACAACCTGCGGCAACCGAGGCTAAAGCTTGATTATAGAAATCGAAAAGTGAAAGGATTTTGATTTTGCTATAAGTTTGTTATTTAATTTTACTGCCATGCAGCAAGACTAGTTTGTAGTTGCTGTGGTTTACTTCAAGCCAAAACTGAGACGTTGTTACGTTTTGACGACCGAATTTGGAAGAAAGCTATTAAAGTCGAAAAGATAAATATTTCAGATTGTCCATTGCTGCCACGATGGCTTTACAAAGAAAGTTTGCACGTTGAGAAACACGACGCAGATTTTAGATGAAAGTAGTATGGATTGGCGAGTTCATTTACGCTACAGTTGCAGCGTTCGTGTTCATTACAGAAAAGTTATTGATTCTCTGGGGAAAAGTAAACTTCGGTGATATAAATCGAAATATAGGATCAACGTTCATCATCTCAGATCGCCATACGTTTTATCTTTGTGTTACGTAAGTCACTGTGGATATGTGTGTTTTGTGAATCAGATTATAAACTTCAATTTTACTTTTGAACTTAAAACGACAAATAAAGAGAGGATTTGTAATGGTATGTTATTTGTTCCATTGTCTCGTGAAGCAAAATTTTTTGTCTTGTATTGCTGTTTAACTACAGGTTTTCCGTGTGGGCATCTTTTGACAAATTTCTGAAAATGATGCTCAACGCAATTGTAAATAAATCATATTACTTAATACCCGCGAACAAATAACCAGAAGTCGAGGCTTCGTGCGAGAAAATACAGCAAATGTATGAAAACTTGGCACGAAGCCTCGACTTCAGGATGTTGTTCGCGGGAACTGAAACTCGAAAGTGGTCTATTATCTTGACCTTAGAACGACCAAGCTATTTTTACCAACAAATCATCCTGGGGGGTCAACGGTACCCATCTCCCTACCCATGGTTTCCAAATGGTCGCACATATAAGAGCGAGCTTTTAGTGAGGGACGGACCATTAGATATTTGAGGGGGTGGGGGGAGGGTGGGCAATTTTTTTGCACGTTTTTCTTCGAGCCAAAAGCTTTGCCTGTCAATACACACAAAATAATGTATTTTGACTTTGAAAATCATATTTTTGTCACAAGGTGTGTGGAAAGTGCCAAAAGGACTCTGAGTATTTGAAATATGGCTAAGGTGCAGAGTGGCTGTTCGATTCTGATGCCCATACCTAATTTAGAGAGAAGAGCAAGCCTTATTTATCAAGCTCTGTTTTTACTAGGGGGACAAAATGGCTCTTCCCTCGCATGCCAACAGAAAATTCTGTCTTGATTGTGTAGTAACTACCCACCCCCAAGGTGAGGCAATGTTCCAAGTACAAAAATCATTCGGTTTTTAAAATGCCAAACTGAAGATTGGCATATCGAAGTACATTTTTTGTGGAAAATATGGCATGGTTTATAGATATAAAGGGAACGTTTTTCCTCTGTATATCGCTTAAGAACTCTTCAAATTCCCAGATCACCAGTGAAACCTGCTGTCATGTACGTGATTCATTGGTTTCTGGGATGACGTTGCAGCGCTTATTCAAGGGCGGCGTTTACTTCGATACCCTGCAAACAGAGGCCTTTCATATTTCAACGAAGAAACTTTCGTTCTCGTTTCTTCGTGGGGATATGAAAGGCCGCTGTTCGCAGGGAAGTTGGGTAATACACATTTTCCGAAAATAAGCCAAAATGTGGGATTTCCCTGCGTTTTAACCCGTGCCTGGGCCCGGGGGGACGGAAAGTGCCGGCGGTCCAAAACTTCATGGTATTGAAATGAAATTTGGTAGGGTAGTAGAGTATCACAAACTAATTAATTTGTTGTAATTTAATTGGCAAATGACGTCATCATTACGTCATAATGACGTCATAACCGTCGAAATTTTGGACTCGGCTTACGAAATCTTGCCGATTTAGTTTAGAGACATTTCTGACTTTAAAAAAGGACAAATAAATGATACAAATGAAAAAGGAAATTTTATTCTTAATATAAATAATAGTATTTTAAAGAATTTGACTTGTACTTAGCGTGTTACGCCAGCCAAAGTTTAATGTTCAAACCTCACGTTAGCTCTTAAACATATACGTTATTATTTTGCATTCAAGAGTATTATTAGTGTTACTAAATCCCTTTTAGTTCTGTTTGTAACGTTTTAAAACGCACATCGACTAGAAAAAGCTTTTTGATTTTGACACAGTGCAAAGTACTTGGCCGCCATCTTGGATTTCAAAAAAGGTGTTGCGCAATACCTATGACGTCACAGATCACGTGCAAAGTTAATCAATTAAGAGGAGATATCGATTTCTTGACTTTGAGACAGAATTAGCATTAGTTTTGAAGAAATTATTAAATAAAAGAAAAAATATCAAAAACTCAAAATTTGACTAAACATGGCGTCGAAAATCTGGTTGCCATGGCAACAACTTATACCCTTGATAAAAATTTTTCGGAAACTTGTTCTCCATATTAAAATAATAATAATTAAAATACTCATTTTGGTCTTATGACATGTAATACATACTTTTTGGTGATGGTGATTTTTCACAGGAATTCATCAGCAGGACTTTTTTTTCGCCTGTGAAATCAGTTCGAACTGGGTTTTTTTTGGTATTTGCCCACCCCACGTCCTCTCAAATATCCAATGGTCCGTCGGCTTGTCACCCTGAAAATGACTTCAGCCAATCACAGGCCAGATTACTCGTGATTTTTCACGAAATGGCGACTGTGTCATGATTTCAGACGAAATCACCGACAGTTTTGTTTCTCTTGAAAGTCTGGTGCAAAACTAAATTTCCCATCAGCATGGAATCATTGTACCGCTTCATATAAAGTTAAGATGGCAGAAAACGAAGCGACACACGCAGTTACTAAAAAGTATCGCCACAACTTTTCTTTTGAAGACTTTGAAGGTGTGTGGTCTTCCAAACGCGGAAAATTGGTGCGCGTGTGCATTCATACTTGAATGAAGTTTCTGAAGTCCAAAGATTTCTGTTTTCAAAAATACAATTAGACCTCTCTCTCTCCGTGTGCGCGATCATGATCTCGGTGACGTCACAGGGATGAAATACCGGCCATTCGTCTCGGTGACGTCACGGAAACCAAACGTACCCAAGCTACTGTTAGCAATAAACGGTCAGAAACTGAACTCGGCAAGTCAGGGATGATCAACATGTAATCGTGCAGGTTCTTGCTCGATTCGGGAAAATATCAGGGCTTGTTTATTTGGTCTCGCCAT
>JAOBRH010654661.1:0-15255 GCA_027575125.1 Umimayanthus parasiticus | reverse complement strand
CCGAAGTACCCCCCCCCCCCCCTAGCCAAAAACACGGACCATTAAAGGACCAGTGTTTGCCTTTTTAAAAAGCCGTGAAATTACTCAAACTGCCGAAATTTCAAGAAGAAAAGCCAGCATGATGATGACGAATCTGGGACCTCTAACACCGGAGTCACCATCCACTCAATTCGTTAACGAAGAGTCGACAGGTCAAAACTGTATATACAATATATATATTGTATATTTTTCCACAATTCTTACTGTGTCTCTTTTCTAAGAAACAAAATTAACCGTGGCCCCAAACTTAACCTTCACTAACCATAAAGAATCACGAATGAGCGTATGTATTAGCAACTGGATCCCGGGTGTCATTCGGTCAGGACACCAATCACTCGTATACGCGTACCAGGCTTTACACATGGAAGTTCCCATGCTTTTTAACAGTCGTTAAAGAATCCGTTACTGTTTTAGAAATTCCCACACACAGGAAAAAAAAAATTCAATTCCCTGCCCGAGTCTCTGCATTCGGTGCAATACGCCCCATTACAAACTAATATCAATCAAGATTGTAATAAATTCTCCCCTGTTCTTGTTCAGTTGAAAGCGTAACCAGTGAAGGACTTGCCTTTTCGAATACTCCAAAGATTATGTAATACTTAAAAATACCCAACTCAGAAGAAGTGCGTGACACTCCAGCAGAGATGGCGACAGTGGGTCGCAGTCTCACTCAATATACGTATTTATCTCCTCATGGTAAAAGGCTTTAGTATTAATATTGGAACTTGTATATAGGCTTTTTTGCGTTGACGCACAGGCTTAACTTCACAACAGGAAATAACAACAAAACGTGATTTAATCCAGATTATGATAACTTTCATAACATTTCCATGTGCTGCTTCCTTTCCTGGTACCGATCTAGCCTAGTCCCCAGGCATACTCTATCCGGCCGCTGCGTGCCTGGTTACTAAGCGCTTCTTTTTCACGAGCCGAAGAGTTGACTGGGCCGAGGCTAGCACAGATCGGTTCCTGACCAATGCTAAATACTTTAGATCTTTTAGATGCTATTTTGAAAGAGCAAAAACTAGCGAAATACCCTCGTCGCTGTATCAGCTTAAATCCTTAAGAGATTAAAGCTGTTTTCTCTGTGGTGTCGTTTACCGTTGTGGAAAAACTGGGGAAAATTTGACAAACTGTTACGGCATATGGGAAACAGTTTTGACGACATTTCGTGTAGTAGTCAGTTGGCGTCAAAAGGACAAAACTGATGAACTTTATGAATTATTCTCTGTCGGCCATGATTGTGAAAAGCACACTCTGGAAGGATAGAAATAAAGAGTGGAAGAACAAAGTAATTAAGTATCTCTTATATGTTAAAATCCCAAACTAAACACAAAGTATTTTACCAGTTTACGCTCGCGCAATATCTATACTTATGGATAACTACTCCGCTCCGATCTGAGTGAACTCTCCACATTCCTAAATGTAGAGCAAAGAGTTTTAAATGATGAACAGATTTGTCCCTTATCTTTTTGCGAAAAACTCGGGAAGTGCATTGCTACGGTTTCTATTTTTTTAGAATGTAATTTTTAATTTATTCAATTTATTATAAAGTTGTACTGTAATTCATGAAGCTGCAATTACACATCGAGCTATCGCTTTCTACAGCTATAACCGACCACAATTCAAGCAACGCAGATCTGTCTCAAGATGAGCTCTGAAGGCGTAATAGACTTTCCTGTCTTTGAATATCTCATTGCTCTTATGTTGGGGTTTTATGTAGAGTTACTCATTGTTATGGTCATTTAATACCAACCGAAGCGATTCCGTTGAGAAGCTATATGCCTCGTGCATCCGGCTCAGTTTTCCGTTTGGTTCTCCGTTCATTCATTGTTAGTTGTCGGCTTTTTGCGTTTGCATTTCAATTTTAAAATACACTAGATGTCATGTGTTTCGAAAAACGTGTTGTTTTGCGCTGATCAAAAAATGAAAATGACGGATATTAGTGAATGGAAGCGCTTCAGTTCATGTAGCGAGTCTAGTCTTCTACTGGTTCAAGTGGAAACTGCTAAGTAATCTCCCAGGCCAGCTGCAAAGTTCTATATCCGATAAACTGCGGGCTATTTCACCATCAGAGTCATTTAAGTTGGAATAGCACATGTAGTGTCTGATCCACTGTCAATAACTCCATTATACAGCGAGCAAATTAAAAGAAAAGAATAAGAAAACAGTTTAGGAATAATCCCGGGTATAACAGGAGGATACAAAGAAAATAAATGAATAGAACTGAATGGACGAGCAAAAAAGTCTAATAACTTTTGGCGTATGCAACAGTAACAGAATTAAACGTATAAGTATTGGTTATCTATCCGAAGGTTTCAGTTATGCCTCTATCTCAAGTTGATCAATATAAAACTCAGAAACCGTCACAAAACAAGCACATGTACATTCGAGGCGGCATACCTAAAGGCCCATGCAAACGGACGCATCAAGTATCAACAACTCCCAACATTTTTGGGTGTTGTTGGCCAACAATGTTGCGTCCGTTTTCATGGGCCTATAAAAGTTTGATTGGTTTCAAACTATACACAACCGGCAAGTGCCAACAAGTACCAACGTTGTTGTGGTTCCATGCAAACGGACGCAACAAGTCACAACATTGTTGGGCCCAAGAATGTTGGGTGTTGCAGTTGGCCAACAATGTTGGGTCCGTTTGCATGGGCCTTTTAAAAGTCATAAGCCCCATGGGTTCCTTCTAAGTTCTATAGACTTTCTGCTCTTATGAAAACTGTATTACTTCTTTTTCTTGATACATTTTCTGTAACAATACTATGTAGAAATAACTGTTCAAGACTTGTAAACCTCTCTCTTTCTTGTGGCGGGTTGTTGGAACTATGAACTGAGATTGGTCTCTTCAGGCTTGTAACAATAATATACGGGTATCGAGTGGTTTTATATTAAGTTTTAATTATACATTGTTACATATTATGCCATCATTAGCGTTTGAGCACTAATTTATTGTGTGAAAACTAACGATTTCGAGCAAGCAAACACCTTCAAAATTCAACGATCGATTCGAACAGGAGACGAATTTTGCAAGCGTTCATCGATGCGATAGATGGCAATGGAAACTATACAAAAACATGATTTTTCTTCAGTTTCAGTTGTTCCATGTGATAATAGGCACTGTTTTCAATTGCGGAGACGCCCAAGCACACGATATTATTAAATGGTTGCGTCATTGGCCGGGTTTGTTGTTTCCGATGACTAGGTGTACGTGACAAAAATTTGTACAACTTTTAGAACAGAAAGTAACACTCTGACTCAGCTTTTCAGTTAGTTTGTGCAAAGTTAGTAATTTCTCTAATTTAAAAGGTTCTAGTTCCACACTGAAAGAGAACTTCGATTTGTTTGAATCGAGTTAACCTTTTTTAGTAAATCAGTTGATCAGAAACTACTGAAATATTTTAAAGCAGATAATATTGCATTAACGGTGAATTCAAAAACAGCACGTACAAACCAGGAAACAGGAAAATCACTGCTCCAGATAGTTACAGTGCGGTTTTCATACACTGCATGAAGCTGTATTTTAAGGATACACCAGTCACAAACACAAAACAGGGAAAACTTTCAAGTTGCTATTCATAAGGAGGTAGAAAATCTAAATAAACTCGCCGTTTGAATGATACCTTAGTTTATCAACTCCATCAATTTATTTTAAAGTACAAAGCACTTGCATTAACGTTTCAGCGTATGAATCACACCGCATTCAGGAAGGTGCCGAGTGTGATATTGTGAGTCATAAAGGAAGTCGAAAAAAGGACAGATCTGAAAAAAACATTCATGTGCACGAACCGAAGGCAGCTGGAGGTCCGGAAACATATAATTATCACGCGACCACGACAAATTCTGCAAAACAACGCGGAATAGATAAACGAGAAAATAACTTAAATTACAATCATTGGTAGTAAGAGAAATTGTAATATATGAGTCATGAGCCTTCAGCTCTTTTCTTAACACCCCCACCGGGCTCAAAACGTAAATCATGAGCCAGCAAAATAACCTTAAAAAAACCTGGTGTCCCGCGTTAATGTCGCGGTTTTGGGGTCAATTGGACTTGAAGTAACTTCAGTAACGTGTAAGTCTAGAATTGGAAAAGGGTGTAGTATTTTTCATTGAGAATCTGGGACCGTACATTTCTCTTTTGATTGTTGGTTTCGAGATTTGGCGTATAAAATTGTCCGGGGTCTGAAACGGGTGGCGCACTTCCCCCCAAACTAATACGGGTGTGTATCCCCGAGGGGGTAAATAGAGTGCTCAAGATGATTTTCCAAGTGTTTTGCAGAGATCGGAAGGATGCCACCGAACGTGATATGATTATGAATAACAAACTGGGCACAGTGAAACGATAGAGTATACTGATCTTTTAAAATATCTTGTATTCCATAGCCACAGGGCACATGGTCTATTTCCCCTCACCACCTCACAAGTTACTCGTGGTCCCGCCCCGCTTTGTCAGTACTAAGCATGGGTCACGCGTGTCATGAGCCGTACAATATAATCTTTATTACATGCAGAGCCAGCGGTGAACACTAACTACTTTACAATAAAGTTTTCACCCTTGTCGCTCTCATGTATTATCAAACTGGCGCTTGCCTACCAAACTTCTTACCTTAAGCAAGAAAGTTCAAAACGCGGCAATGTTGCCGGTTACCGCGAAAAGCCAGCTATGATGTCAGTTTGGAATATTTTTTAATGTGCTCGGTTTGTCCATAGTTTTAAGTTTCCTTTCTACAATTCGTTAACTGCTTTGAAATTATTCATCAATTCTCACTGAGATGAAGTATTTTTCAATGACTTACATAATCACCTTTTAGTTTAAACAAACAAGTTACGCAAACAGTTTTAGGTTGGCGCACTGGCTTATGAGTTATGATGTACAGTTCTTGACATTCATTATAAGTTTTCTTTTCGCCTCATAAATTATAAAATATTTTAATATCAGCATTACTATTGTGTGAACATTAATATAAGTAAATATTATTAAGATACTGTGAAAACACTTAGGGAAATTAGTGGATTTATAGTCATATTACTGATTCATTATTTGGATGATGATGATGATGATGATGATGATGATGATGATGATGATGATGGTGGTGGTGGTGGTGGTGGTGACGATTATTCCAACAGACCTCACATGCACAGCCGAGTGCAACCGGGAAATTCATTGAAATCACCGGTCGTATGCTGACTTTCACTTTGTTAAAATAAAAAAGGAAATAAATATTAATAACAGTCTATTAAGGGTCAAGCAAAATACTCCGATCGAGATGAGTTTGTTACTGTTCGTTTTCCGTATTACGTGTACGTAACAAACTCTCATATGCCGTGACTGGTGGGGTAGTCAGAGAAAAATTTACCACGTATGCATGTATTTACGGCGTCTTACAATCTGAAAGTTGGGCCGGAACTCTAGCCAGCTATTGGTCTTAATTAGTGTTTTACTTGGCCCAAACCAGCATCGCTTATATAAACAAGTAAATTGGTTAATTAAGATTTTTAAAATAACCTTAATCAGCTATAATCATCGCCAAGCTGGAGGTATTGAGATGGAAATTGAGTCACTTGAAGGGGAAGCTAAAGCATTGTAAGTCTTGGCGGAAACTCATTTTTGAATGCATAACTGATAAAGTTGGAGAGCTGGGGGGCTTTGAAAATTAATGTCAATTCAATAAAGCACTTCTTTGAAGCTCCAGCTGTTCTCTTCTGGTCATGATTTCAATGCAGCAATAACCAGATAACTGAAGAGAAAGTATCTTTAGCATTTCCATTCACAAGTGTAGGCCTGTTCATTAATCAACAAATCGATACTCATAAGGCGCAAACCTGTAGTCTCTACTGAAAAAAAATACTGAAAAATATCGACTGTACGGCTCACCTATAACAATGACAAAATAGTCCATTTATAGAACTGTAACAATAATGTATTTGTATAGCTCTAGCGCCTCACTGAGTCTGAAGCCCATTGACCTCAAGCTCAAAGGTGCTCTTGAAAATAGTTTACGAAACTAAAAATAACATATACTAACATATTTTTAAATTTAGATCATATAACGTCAGATTCAAGTTATGTGATACTTGTGGATCTTATAATTTAAAAAGACCGAAAAAGGATTTCACACGACTGCTTGTTATTACAGCGATTCAGACAATATTTAATTCAGTTTCTGCTGACCTTTTGAGCACTGAAACATTCCTGAATTCTGAATGGTTGCCTTTTTGGTAGTGACCTGAAGGTCCAACTTGCCGGCTACTTTCCAGCGAGGGCAGATATTTTTAGAGCCGAAACACATCCGCCCTTTGCAAAGAAACTCGACACAAGTGCCATATATTAAAACATTGGAGAGGCTGCGCAGGAATACACGCTTTTTATATAAGATTTATTAAGAACAAACTTTATAAGTTTACCCAGGCTGAGATTTGCCCAAAAATTAAGAACAAACTAAGAACAATCACCAGGCTGAAATTTTGATCTGAAAAAATTAAGAAATTTATTTAATCCTTGACATTGCGCACATATTGCCGAGATGTACATGAAAACAGAGACTTGTTAAAATTAGCTGGGTCAATGGGGCGCTGGAAGAGTGATAAGCAAGCTCGTGACATTCACGGATACTGTATTGACAGTTTCAAGTTTTTTCGCATACCGCTGGATGAAACAATAGCTCTTACTCTTAGCGCCTTATTATTATTCGGACAACTAATCCACTGCATGTTTGGAAATATCAGAAAATAAGAAGAACAACTATTTGAGGTTGAAATCGTCAAAACTGTTAAGAAGAGCCCAGCCTCAGCCTAAAGTTGCTGTTTCTTATTTTAAAAAAAAGTGCGTAGCAGAAATATGAATCTTCTATTTCAAATTAAGCAGTGATTTGTTTATATTCAGTGGCGCCTGAAAGCTCTGCTCACACAAAGAGACTATGTTTGTTTTATAAACTTCAGCTGTGTGATAATGGCTCGTCTTCCGATCGGTCTCCAGGGCCCTCAAGTTGTTAGTAGCGTTGGTCCATCGCACAACAGTCTCTCAGACACACAGTCGCCACAGCACCCCACGCAGTCGGGCAATTGAGCACGCTTCAGGGCCACGTGATGAAGACATTAGAATTTACACATGCGCGAGCAGAAAGTGCAACGCTGTCTCAAAATTTCAATCTGCTTGTGCTCTGGATCTTATGGATTCATTAATTTGTGGAGGGCGATGAGAGAAGCAAATGTCAGATGTAAATCGATTTTGCGTAGCTTTTTTTAAATTTTAGTTCATTTTTTTAAAAAGAAATTTTGAGAATGCTTTTTCCTACCTACCAGGAAGCAGGTTTGTTAATGACTAAAGATATCATGCATTCTCTTTAAAATTGTTGACGTAAATAAAATTAGCCGCTGAAACAAAAATACATCAAGCTATTATCGGTTTTCAAAAAAAAAATGACGCCTGTTATTACGAAACGACGAGGATAAATATTGTGATAACTATGTCAAACATCTTGCGTGTGGTGACGAATGTCCGATAAGAAATTGTACCAAACTAGCTCTTTGCAGCAAAGGCGGTAACTTTGACAGCAATTATTCCTCTGGCCGGAAGGCACCGAGTTGGGTTTCGGCTCCGTTCTTATATCTATTAACATATTAGAAAGAAGTTGTTGAAAGTTAAAACATCTGTTCGTACAAAAAAACTTCAGCTTTTTGACAGTCAAATGGTACGATGTGGGTGACAAAATAGTTGAAATAAGTTGCTTCATGAATTGCCGAAAGTTTTTAAACTCATTTCTAGTTTTTGGAACGCTTACAACACCTTGTTTTCGGACGTGTTACATCCGGCAGTGCTTTACATCGAGATCGAAATACTATGAGGAGGGTTAGGATCAAGGATTTGTTCTTTAGCTTTTGTGTGTCGTGTAGTGCACCACGTCAGCTTGCATGTCTTGATTTTACTGTTGTGTTTAAATAAACGTTAAAAACTGAAAACTTGCTTCAGGCAACGCGATTGCTAGCTCGCTATAGTCGACTTGCAAATTAAACAAACCTTTGTCAAATCCCGACTTGTGTGGCTTGCCAGTCGACTTGTAGAAAATCTGACAAAGGTGAATGAAACTTGCAGCGTTACAAAACAAACTTGAACAGATTCTTGCAAAGTACACGCGTGTAAGCAAAACCAAACGCTCAGCTCAAGAAAGACGGAGACTGATATTATAAACAATTTTCTTTTATTATCTACACTTCTTCTTAATATATCATAGATTTTTTCTCTTCACCCTTTGAGATTATATTCTTTCTCATATTAAATAATTTCAAGTATTTACCTTCAAGCTTGATCACGAATTTCGAATAAGACTAGATCAGGCGCGTAACTACCTGTAAGCCAGGTAAGCCCGGGCTTACCAGTTTTTTTGAAACCTGGCACTTTTCTTCATCCAATTTCTTTCATTTCGGAAAATGAAGGTACAGGACAGACAAAATGGTCCCTCGGGCTTACCAGAAAAAATTGGCTGGCTGCGCGCCTGTAGATGGAATTCACGCAATGAATTGATCGATTTAGAAAATCTTGACTTGAGAACTTTGACAGAAACAGCAGTCACATACATATATAACTCAAGTTAACAAAGAAACTACAATAAAGAAGAACAATGGATTTTCTTATCCTTGGGCTGGACGTACACAAACGAACGAGCCATATACGCATCTTACATCTCCACATATTTGTCTCAAAGGGGTCAAAATTGTAATAAATAAATAGTTTTTAATTTAAATTCTTTGTTTTTAATATTTATACTCCTTATAAAACGAACCCAGAATTTCAGCTTAAGGGTTATTTGATACGAAAGGAGTAAAATAATTTCGTGCTCGACTCGGACGACTTATCATTTCGAGAGACTAATGTGACTACTAATGTCACTGTTCTAACCAAATTGCTCTTTAACAAGTTGCATCAGCTTCTTTTTCCCTCTATACAAAATTTTCATATTGTTCACTAGAGCAGAAAAGCGTCTTTCCCCTTCCGGAGCAAGTTGAAAGGACTCCTGTGCTTTCATAAGAAAGTCAATAAAGTCTGTGTAATGCCTGGGACTGATGTGGTTCAGTCGGCTGTGGGTTGTGTTCACATAAGCGTTAATGGTTGCCTCCAGCAGTTGCCTCAAAGGCTCTTTGTCGCAGCCCAGGTACTTGCTGCACCTGAAACCGCGATCGCAGCCTGCTGTTGGCGTGAAGGTACAGCGGTATAAAAGGTCTGACAGCACGGTCGGGCAGTGAATTGCGCGGATGACCAATGGTATAATCTGCCCCAGTTGGTCTTGGCCGAGAGAATGCGCCAGTGCGCATGCCCAGTGAACATCGCCAATAGAAGGGTGAGTGTCTTGGTTGTACGCCAGAGTGAAATGTTTCATTGCCAAATTGGCAAGCTTGAATGCCCTTTGATGGTGTCCGTTATGCTCCATATACCGAGCAATGGCGAAGAGCTGGGTAGGTTGCACGTTTCCTGCCGCCTCTACAACCAAGCGATAAGCCGCCTCAAAGGCGACAGTGTCCTTCTCACATATGGTCATAGCCGACAGGGCGCAGAGTTGAGGGTTGCGGCTAGCGCACTGGAGAGCAAGTGCACGCGCACAACAAAGCAGCGCTTCCTTCTCCCGTGGAGTCAGCAAAAGCCTACCAGCGGTGCTGGGCGCCATAACGGTGGCAGCCACAACTGTGGTAGCTTCAGTTGCAGTAAACAAACTGCTCCAGTTCTTCATGATGTGGCTGAGAGCCGAGGTACCCGCTTCCACCGCGCACTCCACTAGCCACTGTACCATCTCACGACGACGCCAGTTACCCGGCTCTAAAGTCATGCGCAGAACCTGTAGTCCTAGCTCCATCGCGACTTGGAGCATTTCATGATCGCATTTGTTGTCGGATAATGCGTTGACGTTAGCAAGTTTCAACGCGTCTTGGGCGAGACGGAAGAGCTGTGACGGGGAGTGAATATGGCGCTGTGCACTCCTCAGTACAGATTGTAGTTGATCAGCTTGGCCTTTGGCAGAGGTGAGCAGGCGAGAGGCGAGCTCGCACTGCTGAGATTCAAGATGTCCCAGAGTAAACCAGCGTGTTGCTCTAGTGCGCATGTCTAACCCACGCTCCTCGCCAACGAGATCCACTGCTGAGTCTAACACAACAAACCGCATTGCTCGAAGTCCAACTCTGAAGGCGAGCTTAGGGTCACGTGATAAGAGGATACTGTAGAGAAATCGAGCAAATGTGTGCATTGGTATGCTGGTGGGGTGTACCCCGAGTCCCAGTCCGCTGAAGGGGCCACTGCCAAGCAACACTTCAATCTGCTCACACAAAACAGACAAAAGCCTGTCGTCGAACGTTAACAAATTGAGTTGAGCGATTAAATGTTCTTCCTGTCTACAAGCTTTGTCCTGCGCGTAGAAACCAACGGGCATAGTTCTCTGTTGGCCCAGCCCCAGAAGGGCTACCTCCAAAGCAAGTGTTAAGTAACTCTCAGTGTCCTCTTTAGCGCCCCGTACAGGTACATGAACATACGTCCGTAGATCCCTGTGCTTAGTCGGTGCTTTAGGGCTGTCCACGTCAAAGTCAGTGTTAAACTCTTCCTCGAGTTGTGACTCCTCAATTAGAGTGTCATAAAGAGTAACAATGGGGTCAAGTGGGTGACCAATCCACCCCTCCACGTATTCATCTTCGTCGATTTCCTCGTACAGTTGCTCTTCCAACTCCTCCTCCGAGCATTTCTCAAGCAACGACTCGATTTTATGGAACTTGTGAAGTTGTTCTTCCTTCATTCCACGTGCTATTGCTACGGCCAACCGCAGAGCCTCCTCGACATAACCGTGGGCTCTCAAAGCGTCAACTCTGGCTGCGGCGACAGGTACATCCTCTGTAAGTAAAAGATTTGATTTTGATCAGTATCATCACGATCATCATCCGCTACATGCAGGTACTGAGCCCCAATCCCTCTATCCCAGTATCACGAAGCATACGTTTGCTCAACAAAAGTTAGAAAACCACCTACTTATGGCAATTTCAAGTGATTACTTGACGTTGCTGTTCTATCATTATACAGCTCCATTTAAAAGTTATCAGTTTCGTCTCAAATCCATGGAATGCAACGTATAACTGGAAAGCTTACCAGTCCAGGTCAGATGCGCCTTCTCTTCATTTCCTTTTAGAATGCGTTCCAGCTTTGCGTCATTCCAATCCAAACAACACGCAGAAATGGCCCTGCTGAAGACGGTCCTTCTTGGTCCATCGTCTCTGAGCCCTTCCACAGAAAGCTCTTCCTCGTTCCCTTCTTCCTGAGCACGTCGTTTGTCAGGATTCTCCATCGGGCACACTTCCAGCTCGCCCCAGGCTTCTAGTTGTTGCCGCCACGAGATCTTGTCTGACTGGTTACTATCGGGGTTGAGGACCACGCATACCCACAATGCACCGAGCTGGTCCCAGAGCTGTCTGCACTTGTCATTCATACTTGTTCCTTGTTCTTTCCATAGTTGAAGCCGCGGATCTGCAAGGAACTGCTCCGTGATAAGTGTGAGCATGCGCGAACCGTTCTTGTCTTTGACTCGAAGCATTTCTCGTACCTGTAAGGAAAACAGATAAACATCTGTTGGTTTACGTCGATTTACTAGGGAATTGCTTAAAACGCACAAATTTACACTGAGGTAGATATTGTGCTATCTTTCTCGCTCAAGGATCTTCCTGCCATTTTCAGTGTAAGCTTGTCCAAATACTTATTTAACTGCTTCTTTTAGACTTCAATCCGTTTACTCATAAGCATATTGGGGGTATTTTCTGTCGCTTTCTACTGCTCTAGTTGTAGTTTAGTTATTTTGGAGAAGTAGTTAAGAGATGCTTTCTAACTTCAAGATGTTTCCCACAAAGATTCTAAAGTCCACCCTACGCTTTGATTTGTACATTTACACACCTCTCGAACGCTGACTCACCTTAGCAAACATTGATAATAACTGTTTTCCGCTGTTGCAATGACCTCCTTGTGACAAATAGTTACGGACTTGCTCCCGCACTTGCTCGGCATCCAAATGCCAGCAGTTATCATCATCAACACTTGCGCCTGCAGTTGGGTCCGGAGCACCTGGTAAGCGGTTTATCTCGGACTTAGTTTGAAGGATTTCATCGGCAAGCCTTTGAGCTGTCGGGAGGACCTCAGTTTGGTGCTCAGTGATCAGATATTGAATTAATTTCTGCAGCTGAACCCGGTTCATTTGGATCAATGTTTCTGAGATTGGCACTCTTAATGTTACATTCTCGGGGTTTCGAATTCGATACAGAGACAATGCTACCACATGAGAGCACCATAGAATGTCTTTACTGCCGCAAGAACAAGATACAGATGTGATTTTACAGCGGTCGAAGTTGATGGACACCTTGTATTCCTCTGTTTGATTGCAGGGCGATCCGCCATCTTCTTCCACAACCTTGCCACTCAAATGAAAGCCTAATGGAAAACAAGATAAAAGAGAACATGATCAAAATTTAATCGCCAAAACTTATTTCGAACTAAAGTACACGGCATTCATAAAGAACCTTTGATAGCTTTGTGTTTTGGCTTAGGTATCTGGCTTAGTTTGCACTGCAATATATTTTGAAATGCTTTTTATTAAATGTACAAAATGAAAACGACAGGCACCTGCCGTTTAGCTAAAATTTCATAAAAAAAGTAAAGACTTTTTCGGTAGCAAATTATTACGACAACTTTTATTACAAATACAAGGGTAAGTTGTAATTTTTATTAAAAATTCGAGTTTGGTACCAGCAGAAGACAAACTTCGTATGTGTATTTCTGCCAAGTGTAGAAATAATAGTTACGCATGGTTTCAAATCGTCCTTTTTGCATATTACTATTAGCTGAGACACAGCCATTGTTGCTATGGAACTAAAGTAAAGGCGATTTTTGCATATTCTTGAGACAGAATGACGGAAAGAGCACTTGATTATGGTTTACGAAAGCCTTTTTCAAGTACTAAAAATGGCGCTACACCAAGTATGAACGCGGTGTGATTGCACGTAACAAAATTGGGTGATGGAAAACTAACCCCAATGACGCGCTGTTGAAATAAACCAACATACTTAAACCCCAAAGGTTTTGTTCTCATTTGGCATATAATGCTATCAACTCTGACTTATTCCGAGTCTCCATTGGTCATGTAAGCAGTTATAACTAACTTTGTGTGTGGTAGGTCTTTTCACGTTTATCTGCGAGAGTTTCAAGGATCGATTATAAATTTTAAAAAAATACAAAGCAGGTTGCGTGGCCAGTTACAGTTCAAATTCTATTACTTCCAGAGCCACTAACGAGTCCTTTTGCATCTAATTGCGTCTCCTGTGAGCAATTAGGTCCAAAATTTATTGATCTTGAGAGTTTGCATACATTTGAAAAGATATCAGGTTTTGGCAAGGTCTTGGCACGTTAAGTGTTTGAGAAATACAAAATTATTTGGGAATCAACCCATACTGAAACTCTGAGCACTGGAATGTTAAGAAGTGTTCTCTAAATCAGTGAATGTCCAAGCTTCGAATTATTACGCTCCCATGAACGATCTTACAATACAGCAAATCATTCAAAAATAACCTTGCCATTATTATTCAAACACATTGTATAAAGTTATCTCTTTAAACAGAGCCCTAAATTGTCGTCCGAAAAGGTTGTATTCATCACTACCTTAACGCTAGTTTTAAAGTTCCATACAAAAGTTCAGGTCTAGTAGTGCATTGCTTTGATAAAAACAAGCGCAAGAGTAGGCTACATTCAGAGTTTTATGAAATCGTACACGTTCCAGACATTCCTTTGAGTTTGGTCTAATATAAAGCGCTGAGAAAGCGCAAATTATTTTTTTAGTTTCGGGAAGGTTTATAGCACAACAACTCTACACGACAGAGCTTGGTCACAACGGGGAAACAACGCCATGAGTCCTCATGCTGTGCAGGCCGACCATCAGGAAGGATCGAGATTTTATAAAGTTCTCCAACACGGTTTTGTGTATTACCGTGATCTTTCACGTACTTTGTATCCGAAACGAGCGTATATCTTCACGTACAACTACACTAAAACGAGCTTGTATAATGGTAAATCTCTTGTATATATTTTAAACGATATCCCAGTATCATACAGCATTATATTTTCATAGATCTATATCTTCTGGCCGAGTGGCATCTTCAAGAAGTCAGCTTCTTTTAGGATCCCTTTGCCAATTCAAAGCACGGCTATGGCCAAACACGTAAGCAGTGGTGCTCAAATATTGCAAGAGAAAGATTTGCTTTTATTAATGCGTTTACAACATAGCTAACAGACAGACAAACAGACAGTATCTAAAACAAAAACTGCCAATAGGATTGTGATCGCAAGGGGTAGAAACCAACTCGAAGAATTGTGCGATCGACAAAATAAAGTACTTTTTCAAGATGTTTTCCTAAACAGTGTTTGACTTATATCATCTGGCGATCTTGCGACACCTTTTTCGGTGTTAGAGCGCGTGGCCGTGTCACGCCTTTGAAAAACAGAAAATGGTGATTCAAGATTGGACAACTGATAAATTAGAGACCCACACGATGAATTTGTGAAGTTGCTATTGGTGGCGATTTGTTTGTTTGAAAAGTGCTTGGGAGTAGTATTATTGCCATCAAAGAAACAGCAAGTCCCAGAGCGCGAAAATGTTTGAAAAAGAATTGTATTTCTATAAACTGTCCAACCCCAGGCGCTTCAAGCCAAAAGATAATCTATCTTTACACAAATGAAAGTAGTTTGACGCTTAAAAGCCCCTGAAAAGAGAAAAAGCAAAACAGATTTTTTTTTTTACAAAACTATATCTGCCGCGCGAAGTGGTAGACTTCTTGTCGACAGATTTGTTTAAAGTTCCTGTTCACAGAACACCCGATATTTCACGAAGGAGTCTTTATCCATTTCTCCGCATGCTTCAAGTCTCCCCCCTCTGCTACACGGGTACCGGTCGGTAATGCCCCGCTGCTGCATATGCAGTGGTCTCTGAATGGAAAGAAGCTGATTCCAATTTTTTGATTCAATTGGACTGAAACTACTTCATTATCACTTTTCACCATCTTTCTTCAGGCAGGTTGTTGTTCAGCGCTAGCACAACAAAAATCGATGGAAAGTACACCGCTTGGCATTGGGGGCTCAACACTCGCACGCAGTGACAAACACTGAAAAATGCCACACAATCTGTACGCCATCAAACAGCTGCCTTT
>JAOBRH010653550.1:0-15257 GCA_027575125.1 Umimayanthus parasiticus | reverse complement strand
TGGAAAATGGAATGGAGTCATGGAAAAGTCATGGAAAAGTCATTAAATTTCATTCCTAATTTTCAGTATGAACCCTGTGCAAGGGTCAGGAAGGACTGAAAGTCCCTTGGGCCAATGGCCTGTTTCCTTGAAAATCAATGGGCCATTTTTGAAATTTATGAGTCATTACCAAAATTCAATCTACTGTTTTTATTTGAAATGTATGTAATGTAGATCTGTATGTTTTCAGTTGCCGTCATATGCTTACATTGCATTTTAGCATTACAATGTTGCTTAAAACAAAAGAAAATATGAATAATTGATACCACCGCCAACTATCAAGACATATAAAACTACAAATGAAAACAAAGATCTTGGATTGATTTTTATCATCTGAATGACAATGAAAAATTTTGTTCCCTTCCTCACTACCAAATAGCTCATTTGCGCATACTAAAAATAGCTTAACTCAAGCAATTGTTAAGAATACCATTTCTTTTTCAAACTTATAGGAGTTCTGTATTTTATTGTCTGCAGCACCTATAAAATTGTTATTAAATAATTATGTTCAGTTACCGACATCAATACCACAGAGAATATTTAAGTTTCTTCTTGTAAAGACTAAGCTTGTCGGCATATGGCATCATTCCAGGAATCATGGATCGTGCCTAATTTACATCAAAACAATCCAAAAACACAATCGGCCATTGCAAGAAATTATGACAGAAATCTACTTCTGTATGAGTGGCCCAGGACACTGGCCCGAAACTGTACTTTCAATGGCAGTACCATTTGAGCATGGCGCTGGTCCTGCCCAAGCCCTGGTTAAGCGATCAGACTTACAATTTGCTACCCCAAGTTCGTTTGTTTATAGTTTAGATTGCTTTGAAAATCTAAAAGAGTTTGATTATTTGAGAAGAAAGGTATTTTAAAAAGTCTTGAAAGGATCCAGCACTTCACTTTCAGGAATTCACCATTTAGACTTGCACAGACAGACAAAGTGGTTATTACACAGTTATTCATTGACTGTGCAATTTGATATATATATATATATATACTAACTCTGAAGCAAAACTTTAAGTGTGCCTGTGCCCAGGGCAAGGGTTGGACTCAATTTGTGTAACAATAAATTGTCCATTGCTTGCATTACGCGAGATGAATTTGGATGGACATCTCGCTAGCACATTGGTTAGGCCATCAGACCTGGGCGTCTCGTTAGCACAGGGGTTAGGCCATCGGACCTGGGTGTCTCGTTAGCACAGGCGTTAGGCCATTGGACCTGGTCGTCTCGTTAGCACAGTGGTTTGGCCACTGGAATGATTCTTTTTCTTTTTATCTTTTCATTTCAAAATTGAAACAACTATGAGGCACAAGCTAGACTTTTTAAAGGCCTCTTGTTTAGTATAGGCAAGGGCGACACCAAGTTAGGACAGGAAAGATGTCCCAACAAGTTAAATCATTAACTTACCTCGGATACCCAGTTTACAATGTACCAGCCAAACAGTGTTAAAGAAGCTCTGGTTAATTGTATTTCACTTCATTCAATTCTAAGAGAATCAAAGAAGCACAAAATAATATTCAATATCAAATTGATTGAATAAAGAGTTTTTTAAAGGAGACCTGTTGCTGTCAGTGATACAACTTATATTACCTTGAAAATGATGTTCTTCTGTGTCAAGGTTTTCAAATGAATCCTCATGACATCCTATGACTTCAATAAATGTAGTTTTCTTGAGAGATGGCAATCCCCGCAATCTAAAATATCAGAAAGTACATGTATCAACAGGCTCTGTGGCCTCATTTGACTTGTGTATATAATAAATGATGATATCCCAGTTTAACAATATAATTTTATTGCTCCCTTGGCACATTGTTAAACCAGGGTTCCTCAGTATTAAATTTTGTTTCTTTTTCTTCCGGCAGACAACTCATCTTAGTTTGTACTTTGTAATATTAGACAATATTTTGCAAGTTTTATTTGATGTGACATTGTACATGTACGCATAGCATGTATAAATTAGTCGGATTAATGGAGAATGAATAAATGGAAAGTTGTGTTTATTGTAAGAACAACTGTTCTTCCAGGTGAAGAATGACTATCTAGAATATGCCAGTGAGAGTGCTGAGGAGGACACAGCCTTTAGGTTAGGAGTGTTAGAAATGAGGTGAGTGTTGCCCATTGTCAAACTTGCTGATTAAAGGGGAGCTACAGCTTGTATGGGCTACATGTATTGGAGAGAAGATTTAAAAGGGAAAAAGTTATTACAATGCCACAGCAAACACTTCTCCTAAGTGAGCAAGGGATCCCAGCAGATAGCATACAAGTTAAAATATTAATATTCACTCCAAAAATTTAAATTTTCCTTAAATCCAAAAAGTCCTAGTTCTAAATACTTTCAAATTAAACTAATACATCATCCCGCATCTCATTTCCTACTAAAATATTTTTTAAAAAATTCAAAATATTTGTGAATTAATCTTTGTCAACTGCAATACTGTGTTGCTATAATTCAATTTTTTAAATTGAAGCTGAGATTTCAGCAAAGAAAGTTTAAAAATATTCTGTTAAGAGGTTTTGCTGACACCATAACATTACAAAATAATTATAAAGGTAATGCCATAATCTCTTGACAGAACTTTTTTTAAAAAAAATGAAATGTGCTCCTGGTATAGAAAAAATTCTCATAATTTAAAAATAAAAAAGAGATCAACCAACTGATTTTTGTGTAAAATGCGGTGAAATGCTAGAAATTGAGTGTATTTGAGGCCCTGTCAGGCTGCCATAGCTACCAAAATTAATGTCAGTTGGAGTGTAAGAGTTGATAAGCTGAAATTTCATCAACTCTCAACAAGTACCAGTAATATTTTTCTACAAATGATTAAGCCTTTCATGAAATTCAGTGGCAATGGAAAGCAGAAACTAAGCTGTTTGGAACCGCTTTAATTTGGTGTTCCACGGGCATGAAATAGGAAAAAAAATTGGAGTGCCATCAGAGTTTGTTTGGAAATTAAGAATATTTTGTCTTGCAATTTTCCCTTTTGTTTGGCCTGATCCAAATAGATTTCTCAATTTGGCCTGCCATTTGGCACTTGGCACTCTGCTATTTCGCACCCTGCAACAGATAAAACCAGTTGCTTTATGACTTGTTTTGACAGGTTTTGTTTCTGCCAAGTGCTGTATCTCACAGAAAGCTTTCACATGCTCATTATTATTATTATTATTATTATTATATTTGTCATTATTAATATTAATATTAATATTATTGTTATCATTATTATTATTTCTTTTGGGTAAATGAAAGTGTGCAAATCCAGTGCTTTTCTTGCTTCTTATATTCAAGTAGTTTTTCAAAATATAGATCTTTTTCTGTTACATTTTTAGGAGATACTTCAAAGACATGCCACAAATTGCAATGGAGAAAAAGTCCAACTTTGAATATATTGAGTAAGTACCTCAATCAGCCAGTATGTAGTGCTAATATCAGACTGTAGAGTCCCTTGTTGCAATTCCTTTTGTATACGAGCCTTTCAAAATGGCTGCTTCTGTTTGTAGACTGTGGCAGAAACACTTGACTTCACCTCATGTTCAAAGTTATCCAAATAGATTATTGGTGTTTTACTTGTACTTTTTTGTTCTATATTTGAAACTTATTACCCAAAGGGGTTGGACGCGAATGGGACTGGGTCCTGTGTAAAGTATCTACTGCTTCAGTTACAGCGTAACAGACCACACACCAGAATTACCCTGGCTACTCTTTATAAGAAGTGCACCACTGGGTTCTTTTAAGTCCCCTGATAGAATGTTGAGAGACTAAACCAACAGCTTAATGTCCCTGTCCATGGATGGTGTAGTGAAAGAAGGTCACCCAGAGTTCAACCTCGACCAGGCCAGGGATAGAACTGGGACCTCCTGGCTGTCAGAGATCTAACCAACTGTTATATTATAATAACAAGATGAATGTCAGATACATGAACATCCACAATTAGTACCTGTAACTGCAGTAAGAACAGCAATCTCCATTTGAAAGTTGTACTAAGGAGTAATTATTTTGTTGTTTTTTTGAAGGAAAGAAATTGGACTAACCAAGTTTATTCCTAAATTAGTCCTGGATAACATGAAGGTAATTCATCTGTTTTCAGCATGCATGAAGGTTTTCAATTTCCACCTTTTATATTGTTTATTATTTTTAATCTATTGTGGTTTGAGTGATCGTCCGGGTTTGTAGTGTAGTCCTGAGAAGGACTGTTGTTGGTGTTGACTGACATTTCGACAACCTCAGCGGAAGGCATCATCAGACATTGACTCACCTGGGTTCAAACCTTTCACTGTTATATTTTTAATCTTTAGTTTTCAGTGTTGGTTGACATGTTCATGTACAAACTTAAGTAAACTTATTTGCTTTACAAGAATATTTGTAATTCTATATAGTTATAATATGGATATAATAATTATTAATTATTTTTTAGTTTCTTTTTAATCTTCAACTTTCTTTCTTTGTTTTCATTTTATTGGTTCCAAAAATTAATGTCTTGGCTTTCTTGTTCTATTTCCTTTTTAATGGGAGTTTTCCAGTTTGTGCACGAGAATTGATCCCATCTTCATTCAGGGAAAAACATTCAAAGCCCATTAATTGCAACCAAGATTTGTTATTGTTTACATTGTTCAGATATACTGCAATTGATGTAGTTTGATCTTTTTAGATAACATGATGTTTACACAAGTACTTAATATAAATATATTTTGTTTTTTTGTTGTTAGGTTCAAAGTTTATCAAAAATGATGGAGCTTGCTAAGTTTTCAAACATTTTTCTTTCAGGGAAAAGTGCTAAGGAAGACTATACATGGCTACTTTAAGCAATATTCAACACTGAAAGAAGAGGAATGTTGTTACAAGTTCTTTTCTATATTGGCTAAAATCTGGAAGTTTGACCTGGAGAATTTCAGATGTTCTCTTGGGGTAAGGAATCATGTATTATTTTCAAACTTGTAACATAATTTTATGTCTTGCTAAGACTCACTTAAATTAAAATTAATTGATATGTTTAATCCCTGTGATTTAGGGCATATACTGTACAACATGTCCCAAATCCTGTTCTAGTTGAGTTAAATTACATGTAGTTAACTACTAAATAAATAAACCCGGTGCAAATTAAGATGAGCTCATAAGAGACCTCTTTGTTTTCTACAGTTGTACTGATCCATTCAGTTATGGTATTGGTATTCAGATTACTTGTACTATGGTAATGCTTATAGTAATTAATCATTCTGTATCGAAAGGCATCTCATAACATAAATTACGTATTTTCCTTACAGACTGGGTGGACGATAGCTGTGGATGTTGTAATCGGACCTGTATATGGAATTAGCTACAGGTCGGAACTTGGTTCAAGTGTAAGTAGCAATGGAGATGATTCTCATGAAGTTGCATGTATGGCACATTGTGCCATGTTACAGTGTTCTTGGACTTCACCGTTTAGTTACCATATTATATTCAAGTCGATATGTACTGTTTAATCAAGTCATTCATCGTTACTTCCAGATCACCCACATGGCAGACTTTAGCCAGATTCAGACAATAAGTGTGACCAGGATTCCAACCATATCGACAGCACCACAAACAGACAAACAGAAAGCTACCGTTAGTTTGAAGGTTTTAGGAGCAGCAGAGGTAAGCAAAGAGGGATAGGCAACGAGTTGCATGTTGATATCATGTATTGCTTGTAGTTATTACTATTTCAATAGCAGAGCTCGTGCATTTAATGTAGATTTTTTAGTATTTAGCCTAAGTTATATTTCTATTGTAAAAGTTATCACAATTCAGCGGTAAAGCTGCAATGTTTTAATCTTCAACAGAACACTTACTTACTTAGGAGCAAACACAGGAGTGAGAGGTCAACAGTTTCTATAAAGAGTGCCAGTGGTTTCAATATCTTTCTTGACATCTCTTTTGTTCTATGTTGAAATGGAGAAATGCATAGTGATAGAGTAAAGGGCGTAGCTGTGCCTTCCATTGATACCAACTACTGACATTAAGGTTACTGTTCAGTTTGAGTGGTGTTTTCGGTTAATGGAGCATATCTGTTATTTCGTGATGTAAACCTATAAACCTACATATCACTGAAAAGCTTATTAAGTTCTCTAAATCGCTGTTTAATTTTTATTTGGTAATTTCAAATATATAAAGAGAACGAACGCTTTGTTTCACAACCCTCATTTTCAATTTTCCGGAGTTCCAAGTCGAATGTGTTGCGTTTGATGGCACCAATTATTACATTGTCATATTTGACACTATTCGTAGTCCAAAACCGTGTCAGCGTTTTTTTTGAAAGACCGCTTTGTTTGTATTTTACAGCCAAAACTTCGAAATAGCACATTTATAATCGAGAGCGGCAGAGTTCTATCATGATAACTTGAAAGTTTTTTAATTTTCAAAAAATGCTGGCATGGTTTTGAACTTCAGTTATTTAGCTATAAAACTGCCAAATTTCAAATCAGTGGATGAAAAACCGCCTGAGCTCGAACTTCGAGTGTCTCATAGTTTTGGCATAAAAAATAGTCTAAAGAAAAAACCATTTAAAAGTTTTGGCGCCCCCTCCAGCCCACTTCCAGTGAAGTTTTTCTGTTTCAAACTCTTGTATCACAATATTTTTTTCGCTATTTTAAAGCTTTACTTCTGATCTATCCATATGGCTAACATTCTCATTTTGGCCATTTCTTTCGGTTTCAAACTGAACAGTAACCTTAAACACAGTTATGTTGCTTTACCTTTTACAAGTGTACTATTACAGTAAACGCCTAAAACCTTTTCACACTCTTGGAAACTACTAAAATATTATGAGTGCAGTTTTCATGTTCAACTTCCGGTGACTGTAGGCTAAAAATGATTTTGCTATTAATTATTCTGAATTATGCTCACACCTATCTAAAAATGATTTATACCCTTTGACAATACAGGGGAAGTCCTGCTTGTGGAGTTTTCATCACCTTTCATTTTTTTGAAGTTGACAAGACCTCCAAAATGCTGCACTGCTCATCTTTAAGAATGCTGGAACAGATCTTCATGACCATATTACGCTTATTTTAAAATCATCAAGCCTGCTTCTTACTAGCGATGCAATCGCAATTGCAATCGCAATGGCAAACGTAAGAGTAAAGAAAACAAGTGGTAGCAGACACTGACGCAAGAAAAAGGAGAATTTACTTACTCTTGTGTTAGCGATTGCAATTTTGTTAGATCCAGAATCTTATCCATAACCTAGAAGGTCCTCTGTGGACCGCTGATACATGACTTAGTGTGTACATCTACTTCCAGAAATACCTACATGTATACCCGTACCACAGATACCATTCAAATTTAGCCTCCTGAACCAGTCTCTGGTGCATAGGAACATCCTCAGTGTCACTGTAGTGGATTCTATTTATATTTAAAATAGAAAAGTAAAAGAAAAGGGAACATTTTCCTACAAAATAAAGGAAACAAGTGCAAAAATGAAGATGATTGAGAGAATTAGCAACGAAGGTTGGACACTTTTTGACCACATCTGTTCAATCAGGGAGAATGTTCATGAATTTTCTTTTCTAAAAGCCTGGTCACAACCTTAGATGCCAATTGCTAGTTTTTTTCAGCTTCGCAGCTTTATTCCTGTGTAGAATCAGCAAAAAATCATAGTTGGCTGTTTGTGTAATTATTTTAACTTTGCAACTAATCATTCATAAACGTTTACGTGTTATTGCAGCCACTCGTCTTCACCACGTTCTCTGTAGCTAAAGCAGAAGAGATGGCTGATCTGATTGACGGCTACTGCTTCTTAATTGGAGGCTCAAAACATTCTTTGGTCTTCAAGAAGCTTGGTGAGTTGAAATACGTATGGTTAGTACTAAGTAACGTAATTGATACATGTGCGCCCTTGTAAAAGGGAACACCCATACCGATTTCCTGTAATGTAGACGGACCCTTGTTGCTCACAGTGCAGAAAAACTCCAGAGCCTTCTGAACCAGTTCTCAAATGCATGCGAGGCCTTCAGACTTAACATCAGCCTAAAGAAGACGAAAGTCATGTGTCAGGGCAATGAAGACACACCTGCTCTAACCATCAAAGACTACACCTTGGAAGCCGTCTCACAGTTTACCTATCTTTGCTCTACCACCTCCAATAACGCCTGTCTTGACGTGGAGCTTGGAAAGAGAATTTGTAAGGCTGCAACCAACATGGCAAAGCTTTCTGATCGAGTTTGGGAAAACACAAAACTAACTACCCAGACTAAAGTTGCTGTGTACCTTGCCTGCATCGTGAGCACCTTACTGTACGGCAGCGAGTCTTGGACAACCTACACTGGTCAGGAGAAGCGCTTGAACATTTTTCATATGAGATGTCTTCGTCGCATCCTTTCCATCAACTGGACGGATAAGGTCTCTAACAACGAGGCACGAAAGAGCTGAAATCCCTTCAATGTTCACCCTTCTGCGACAGCGTAGACTGAGGTGGCTAGGCCACGTGCAACGGATGGAAGATGGGCGAATCCCCAAGGACTTGCTGTATGGTGAGCTGGAATTTGGTTTGAGGCCTGTTGGCAGACCTAAGCTACGCTTCAAAGATGTCTGCAAGAGAGATATGCTTGCTACTGGCCTGCCAACGTACAACTGGGAGACTCATGCTGCAGACCGGGGTGATTGGAGGTCCTTGTAAAGTCTGGCACTCCAGGCGGGAGAGACAAGGCTGAAAGCTGAAGGTGATAAAAGAAGAGCAAAGAGAAAAGCAGCAGCAAACACAGCCGAGTGTGTACCAGCAGCGTATGCCTTCGCCTGTAATGTATGCGGCCGTGCCTGCCGTTCTAGAATTGGGCTTTTTAGCCACGAGCGAAAATGTGTGTCGCAATCGCGCTAAGTCATGGACTTGACCGACAACTGCCTACTAGACGGACCATACAAAACCAATCTTCTTTGGAGAGTCGAATGTCTTTACCAAAACACTTGCTACAGTTAACATGTGACATCTCACCTATTTAATTAGAGCATACATATTCTGTATAGTGTTGTGTTATTATGTTGTATGCCATGTCAGTTCTGCATATCGAATTGTTTTGGGAGAGTGAATCAATTGCTTCAAAGGATTCCCCAAATTTGTTTTAATGTCTTTCTTTTGTGAAACTGATTTGTCGTCTTGTTCAAATAGTTTTAGCAACCCTCAATTTCTTATTCCATTTCCCCATTGTTTTATATATGGTATACAGACTGGAGTCCAGACCATGGTGTTATATTAATAAAGGCCAACTGCGATTACAGTATCTTCATATAGCTTTCAACAAACTTGTGACTCTCTCTGTGCTGTACAGTAAATCATAGCTGAGTTATTTCCAGTTGGGTTATTGAATCTGTTTGAGCATAACAAATGCATTTTTGTTTTTGTTTGGTTTCTAGATGTTGACAGGTCACTACCATCTATTCCTACAGAAGACAAGAGCAGGTTAGAACTGCAGCCTGTTGTAACAATGAACGTCTATAATAAAGCCCATGGGCTTTGGTTGTCTGGCTGGAAATACTTTCCTTGGCGAGACTTGCAGATGTTTTCATTTTTAGAGAGAGTTGACTTTCTTATTTTGCTTCAGTTAGACAAGGTTTTTGTGAATAAATCAATGTAATTAGAGAGTGACTAGCATTTTTCCTGTTTTTGTGTAATTCATGTTGTTTCAAAAACCAAAAAAAATATGTTAAGATTTTCTATCAGCCGACTTCCTGTGAATGAATATGGAGGAGAAACAAGAATAGATCTGTAAGGTGTAATTGAACACAAATTACTCAACATTTCCCATGAAAACAAATTCTTAAGTTAGTGCTACTGGCCAGGCAATCTGCTTTGAAGGTCACACTTCAACCAAATATGTCCACTGTACTGATGTATAGCTACTTTATTTTGTCTCTAGCTCAACCACGAGCCCTTTCACGCCATCTGGTTCCATCAAGCGTCGTTCTCTACAAGGGTCCGTGTCCCACCCGTCAAACAACATTCTGGAGAAGCGAGGCTCACGCACATCCATTGGGAGTCAGGGCAGTGTAGGAGATACAGAGAAAACAAATGGAGGTGACGAGACATTGATTAGGTGTTTTCGCACTGAACTTGTGTTCCTGTGAAAACAATTGGTATTCATAGAGTACATGTGTACACTTCCCGAAATATTCATGAGACCCAAATAGTGTATTTTCTGTATTCTTGTTTGTGAGATTATCACTGTATGAAGATTTTTCCAAAATGTCAAAAGTTGTCTTAAATTTTTATAAAAACATTTTTAACAATTTCTACAGTTTTCCATAGATTTTCTGAACATTTTTGGAAGTTTTCCGAAAATTTGTTTTTTTGTCTACAAAACACGAAACCCAGTTGCCAGTACACGGTGGCTTGAATATATACATTTTATTTTATTGTGTTGCGGCACTCATTTATGAAACATTGTTTTACCACTCGAAAGTAAATTGCTATCATCATCATGCTACGCAATATCCTCTATTTGTCTGTATTTTGCATTTATCTTAGTCTTAAATGTCATTTAGTGCTTGTGCTGAAAGTTAATAAGTTAATAAGGGACAGAAGCCGAAATGAGAACTACTGTTAAAACAAAAAAAGTATTTTTTCTTGAGAGTACATGTATTTCTACCAGGCAATCAGGCTTCAACTGGACCACAGTGTCATTTTCACTACCGCCTTATTGTATTGATAAGCCTTAGCAAAATTAAATATTGAAGATTATTTAACTGAGCTGCTTCGTTGTTACGTTACTGGTTTTTCAACGAAATACATGGAGACAAATTTTATCACCACTATTTTTACTGAGCTTGTAAACACTCATGTCATTCAGTCATAAAATGGTACTTCGTTCAAATATGCCCAGTTCCATCTAGTAGAACTTTGTTTTTTGAACGCCAACAACATAAACGTAAATTTGTTAACACGTTGTTTCCCCTTTTATATCCCATAATGCGACAGTGACATGGAATCCAAACGGCCTGACAAGGCGTTTTATTCTAGTAAAGTAACCACGAAAAATGCTAAAAATAAAGTTTTGTTATATTCAAGGTTGAAGACTGTATTTGGTATGTCCTTGTGGATAGTATGAAAGTATGAAAAATGTAAACAAATTGTGACTTTGAGTTGAACTGATAGGGCAACTTGTCCATTAAGCATTTTCTGGTAATTTGTGAAATCGTTGCAAATACGCCATCTAGGGTGACCAGCATTTAACAGCTTATAAAAATTAGAAACCCTACTTTATAAGTTGGATTCTTAAGAAAGTTATAGTTTTGCAAAAATGCTAAAAAAATGTAGCTACGTTAACAGTGGAGAAGTTATTTTGAGTCATGCTTGGGTAAATTGGAAATCGTACTAACAGCTGAATTGTGTAATTTCTTCCCATAGAGTTTGATGATTACGCAGAAATTGTTGATGAAGATGACTATGCACATCCTATGGCAGGTTCGTTGTATTCTTCCATAAAAATGATCCCACTTTAGAGAGGATTGTCTCTTGTTTGGGATCGCTAGTTTAGAATGGAATGAATATCCTTTAAATGGCTGCCCATTCTGTACATATGCCACACTCCTTAGAAAAACCAGCCTTGCATTGTGACCTCTATTAATACCCTTTTCTGCTGAACAGAGATGTTGATATTCTCAGTGATGTTGATCAGTACTTTAATTTGGGACCATCAATGCGGTTGAAACGATTGCTTGAACTCAGTAATCTCGTGTCAGAGTAAATATAAAACACTTTAAGATGCTGAAAAGACAAATGCAAACTCATTAATTTATTGGAAGTTGAAGATCGTTCGTTGATGCAAAAGAATGTTGAACAATACAATAGCAGTGTTGGCTTACAGAAGAAATAATTAAGCAGGTTTTGACCAACACAGTTGAGGTTTTGTCAACAACATCAACGGAGTCTTGTTTGGTTTTCCTATGTGCAATGGATAGCTTTTCAATCAATTCAGGTTTTGAGGAAAAACTATATGCTAAATGTTGCAGTTAAACATCTGGTTTCTAAAATGGTTTGAGAATGGTAGCTCATAAAAAATAAATTAACTCTGAATGTGTGAAACAAACTAAGACTTTTAACTAATATCGAGAGAATTAACATGAAGAAAAGGGATTTGTCAGAAGAGAAGACAAGTTGTTAAACACCTATGAGTTCGTTCCTTTCTATGCTTGTTAAAATGTCATCGAAAATAGCGTGAAAAATTGGCTTTCAATTGATCCCTGAATGCTGATCTTTATATTTGCACCAATCTTGAAAATGTTAAACTAATGAATATGTTACTTTGACAAAATGGCTTGTGAGAATAAATGCTGTTATCACGGATAGTTCTAGGAGCAGATACAGTGCAATAGCTGCTGCTTTAAGAAAATTAAGGCTATAGATATAATTTTTATTCTTAACGTTGCTTTTTGAACAGTCGGAGCATTTGCCAGTGACGTTGCAAAGATCATTGTTAAACAGAAAGGTAACAAAATTAATATATTTAAACAATAAACATTTAACAATATAGGCAGCTAAAGCGTAAGCCTTAAATACGCCCACAAAGTAACAGTCCAGAATATAAACTTGCTGTGGAATTAAGCTTTGTTAAAGGTGATCTTCAATTGCCAGAGCAATGAAATATAAAGCACTATCCTCTTGAAGTGATTTTGTAAAATATATACGATAAAGCTGACCTAACTTTTCATTGAAGTGAAATTTTAGTTTACTAGTAAATTTACTTTCTCAATTTAAGAAGCTTTTAATTTTTGAAAAGCTGTATGTAATTTTGTCCACTTTAACCAAATAAATTGAAAATGGTCAAACTGAATAGAATGTTTTTAAAATTCAATTATGTTGATTTCTTTTCCATCTACATTATATTTTGATCTTTCGAGAGTTTGTTAGATAAACAGTCCTTTAAATTAGAAACAAATAAAAAACACGAAACAATAATTGTATATTTTCATTAGAAAGGAAATAAAACGCAAAGTAGTAAGTATTGTAACATGTTGTAAGTATCTCCGAACACCACGGAAGTAAAGGAAGGGAGTAAAGGAATAACATTTAGTACCTGATGATTTGTTTTGCCGTAAATGTGACAGATACATTGGCTTCTTTCAGTAAATACAATCGATATATTTACTGGTCAAATTTTGGGATAGTATTATTATTACAGATCACTAGTCGTTAAATCAACCCCGAGTACATGTGGCTTGTTAGTACATTCAAAAAGTGCGACCTGTTTTGCACCTAGTTCTTATTTGCATTTCGATTTCAAACCAACCAGAAAAAATGCTTTGAAATACCCAGTCAAAATGCGCAAGCATTGGCCAGAGTATACGTATTGTTGTATTTATTGTTTTATATATTGTTATATTTATTGTCGTACGTATTTTGCATCTTAAGCTAAAGATTATGAGATATCAAGAGAGAACCTTATTCTTGGGACGATCATCGGAGAAGGCCAGTTTGGTGATGTATACAAGGGCAGCTTTAAGAGTCCTGTAAGTAACCTTGAATACTAGCAAGCGAGCAATCGTGTTAATTTATCACTCTGAAAGTAACGCTTCAGTTTTTTGATGACTGAAGTTAACTCGAAGAAAACTAGACATTACAATCCTTTCAGCGACTTTCCTCAGTAGAATGACTTTTTTAAAACTTGCAAGTAATGTTTTTATTTTTTCATTCCCCGTTGTAGTTTTACTTACAGTATAACAGCAAATGAAGATACTTCATGTAATTGGTGTAAGACAAATAAGCACTGCTAGGCTACATGTACTTCTGAAGTTTGTTTCATCTGCATCGTGGCACCGCATAATCAGTATATTCTAAGGTCGCCAGGTTCTTACATAAGAAACTGAAAAATTAGGCAACAACTAAAACTTGAATAGGTCAATGAGCTCCCAGCCTTAATTTATTACCTCTCCCCCTCCCCGTCCCTCTAATATGCCCCAGTTCTATTTTTGTTGGCACTATTCTATAGCAGTGATAATAACTGGTACACCACTGGTCGTTATTGTACACTTGTTCAATGTTTCCTTAGGACAACGAGAATTGTGTAAATCCGTTTAACTTTAAGAATGGTATTTTTTAGTTGTGTTGTTCTTCTGTTCGTTTCCCAACGTCTGTCTAAACACTTTGCAAGGGTTTATAACTTTTCGAGATTTTGCAAAAAAATATGAAGTTTTGGGAGGATTTCCGTGTTGATTAAGTATTTTTAAAAATACCGGAACACTTTCCAGTAGATTTTGCGGTATTACTGAAACTACTCTAGTCTTGTCAGTTATTGGATCAAATGAAACAGATGTGCACTAAAATAGGTGCTGGAACAAATTAAATACTGTACAATGTACGTGCGCTACTTCGTGGAATAGCCATCCCGAAAACTTGCTGTCTCTCCACTGTAAACTCTGTTTGAATAAGCCAGTTTTTAGGGAAGATTGATTGTGTTAGGCATGTTGTAAATATTGTAATTCTCTTTTTGCAGGATGACCCAAAACTACCAGTTGCCATAAAGACGTGTAAGAACTCCGAGAGCAGAGAAAAATTCCTAGAGGAAGCTTGTAAGCAATTTAACATTGTATGTTGTGTCGAAAGAATTGTGCAATTCAGAGAGGCAAAATAACATATAAGAAATCAAATGCCAACAGACAATTTAAGAGGGACAGGTATACTGTAAAATAAACCGTTTACGCCCAGAGATGGAAAATATGCAACATGCTACAATAATTAAAGTGACCCCGGAAATTGACAGGAAGGGATGAGTGATTAATCGTTTAATACATGGATGTTTGTTTCAATTACTTGTGTAAAAAAGACAAATAGAGATAAATAATTATATTGTTGTTGTTGTTATTGTTCTAGTTTGAGAGAACGTTAGTTATTAGAAGCTAGATTCATCCAGTATTCTAGGAATAGCACATCTTTGATGATTTTCTTCTTTTCTGGTTTTCCCAACTATTTAGAAAAACTACATGTAGAAATCAGTGTTCCAAACTGAACTGCTTCGGTGTCTGGAAAACGATCATACAAGTAATTGTCCACATACAATGCATGTTCATCTGCAGAAAAAGTCATCGGCGTTAAAGACCATGCAATTTATTTATGCAGTAAAATGAAAATGGAGAAAGAAAATTTGATAATCCTTCTTACATATTTTGTACGTTACAGCGTTAGAATAATTGTTATTTCATTAAGATGTTGTTTTTAAAAAACCAGTAATAATTTTATAACTTTTAAGTTAAAATTCTAAAACGTTTTCGGAGCACAGC
>JAOBRH010652440.1:0-15273 GCA_027575125.1 Umimayanthus parasiticus | reverse complement strand
AGGATCGAGACGATGAAGGAGGGCGACATCCATACTTTTGGTTAGTAATGTTTCTTGGTACAAAATCTCTCAACTTGCAGAAACCTTTACGAATAAACTTCCGTCAGAAGTGATGAATTACAGGTTTGGATAAGCCTCCTACAGCAAACTGAAAATCAAATAACAACAACAACAACAAAAATAATAATAATGATGATGATGATAATGGTAATGATAATGATAATGATAATAATAATAATAATGACAATAATAATAATAATGATAATAATAATAATGACAACAACAACAACAACAACAACAACAACAGAGCATCTCAGGTGTAATAGGGTTTTACTACTCTTCATTTCCAGAATACTCGCCAGTTTTTCATTTTTTAATCTTCGTAGTCTGGGCAACAATCCTCCCTGTGGAATCAAACTTGCAGTGGGATAGGGGAGAGCAAGTCTTGAGTTTTAAATCAAACATCATACGGCCAGAGATTGTGTGATTAGTCAAAACGACGGTGGTGGAGCTTTGTGTCGGCAGTTTCTCAGTGAATAATGACTGAAAATATACAGGAATATTTTTGGAAATGAGTTCTGTTTTTTCTATTTGGATCAGCGATGCAATGGAAGTTAGACAGCCGTTTGACCTGCCAGCCTCTCTCGCTGGAACTGAATGACCATATGCAGCTTGGTGGATTTAGTGGGCCAAATATGGTCATTTACTGTCTTGTCTGGGTCGGCTAGCAGATTCGAGGTGATTCAGTAATTTCTATTCACAAGTCTGAATGACATGGTATCTATTTAAGGTATTTTGATCACCCATCATGTCTTACCTTCAGAAAAAAGCGATCAATTATGAAAACGTATCTGAGCACTCTTAGCAATTAATTGTTACTTTAATACATCGGTCTTGCCTCTAGAGTTTATTTAAAAGATCAACGTCATGCATGCGAGATAGCATTTGATGACAAAGCTAGTAACTGTAAAATAATTATCCCCCTCATCTGTGGCACGAGCGTTCTGGAGTTAGAACCGATATTGAGATGTTAATAAATTTCAAACAAGTTATTGAGAAATAGGATGAACTTTTGATTTTGTCTACTTCGAAAGAACTTGCATATTGCGCGATGCAATGATCAAAGCTATATTCCACAGTTTTATTTCCATATATATATTTGTTTCACTTATATACGCTATGCAGCAATTGAAATTTTTAAATTGAAAGGAAAACATCGTTAGGTGTTGATTTGTTATCAGTTCAAACATTACCTCGCTGTTCAGTTACACATCCAACTACTTTGGTTGGAGTAGAAAAATGTTTGGTGCTTATCTTTTCTCTGAACTCAATTTTTTAATACTGTTCTCTTTTGTGCCTCTTTAAGGAAAATTCCTTTTTCACGCAGTCCGTCTAATATTGTTCATTGACTTTATATCCCACGCTATTTCAAAATCGATTAAAGGAATTGAGTAGATTTGTTCACACTCAACTTCGTAAAGCGCGTAAGAGAGAAAAGGTCAGTCGGGATTCAGTGACGAGTCTTGAAGTTTTTGTTTTTTCTTTCGGAAATGAATCATACAGGCATTTCCTTGGGGGCGGAATGGTTTGTGCACATAATCTTCATGTGGTATAGCCACTGCTACAAATTAAATAACCTTGAATCGTCTCCAATAAATGGTCAGATATACCAACCATAAAATATGACGAGTATGCGAAGATCAAGTTCAATTTTAAGGTCAAGTGTACTCAAAATTTGTAAAAAGCTTTTAAATGAAAATCAACACCTTTCGATTCTATCTGGAAAAATTTCTAGTAAACACAATATTGTTTTATCAAACGATTATTGTGACAGTGTACTTTTTTTTGATGAAAACCAGGGTTTGTGTGGGCAGAGCTGCTGTTCTTATCTAATTTGCGAGAGTATTTCCAGATTTTAACTTTCATTTTGTCAAATCTGGACAAACTGGTGTAATGTAGTATGCGTTACTAAAGTTGTGAATCACGGAATCACCTTGAGCGCTAGACTTCCTTGAGCAGTGGGACAGGCGGGCTCCAAGTTGCTCGAACAAAGGGTACATTTTAGCCCAACACCAGCTCTAGCAATTTAATAAATTTCTTCATCTTGGAATACCATAAAAGTAGTGTTTAAACTATCCTCGGAATTCCAGTTGCGTAAAGCCATTATGACCGTGCAAATCAATCAAAAAGCATTAAACCTAATGGTCGCTCAAGTTACTAGTTCTGACTTCTGGATTTAGAAGCTCATTAAAATAAAATATTTGACTTGATCCAAATCGACAAGGATGCGGTCCTTGTTTAACTTATATGTGACCTGTGATCAAACGGAGGTTCCGATTCATGACAACCCGGACAAAATTGAGAAGTGTGACTCCTCGTGATAACCAGATTCTGGAGTCGATTAAGGGGGCGCTTAACCTTTCATTTTGGTGGTAGGTAGGGGATTTGGATAAAATATTTAAAAGGGAAAAATAGTTAATAGGACGCAACAAACACTTCCCCTAAGCGAGCAAGTGCCACTCCTCGGATAGCATACGAGCTGGCGTTCGTCCATTAAATATTAATTTAAAAATTAATTTTAATACTTACCTAAAACTCCTAAATATCAAAAATTCCTTCAAAATTAACAAATCCCGCCACCTTACTTTTCCACCCAAATTATCCCCAAAAACTATCAAAATATTTGTGCGTCTTTGTAAACTAGGTTACTGTGTTGCTATGGATCACTCTTGATTTTTTCCAAATTGTAACTTAGATATGGACGATTATGACGTAATTGTTACGGAAAATTCGACTAAAGGTTAAGTTCCCCCTTAATACGGAATTGTTGTGTTGTGTTTATCTGTAGTAAGCATAGTAGTAAGCGATTGTCTAAACTGCTGGATTGCTATCATACGGTATCTAAGTAATATACCGCTCGTCGCTTCGTTATTGTGTCAGCGCAGGACTTTTGACCACATTTGCTGCACTGCCTGACACTGCCACTGGTAGTAGATGAAACAAGTATTAGAACTGCATAACTTCATTTTTAAAAAATTTTTGCTGGACATAATTTTGTTTGTTAATAATGCTGGGGTGCTCTCAGCTGACAAGAGCGTCTGAACTTTAACAGCAGTGATCATTTCAGAACTTGGAATACATCACCGAGGCAGTAAAAAAAAAAGACACCCTCCCCTTTCTCCTAAAAAGGTTGAATCGACATTTAATGAAATGTTTCCAAAATTCTGAATTGTTCGTGGCATACAGCTATTTTAAAAATAGAAAGTTAACATTGGCAAAGAGCTGTACAAAATACCAAAGGAATCCATAGGAGCCTCGCATTTTGCCCTTTGTACTGTTCGTTTACCTGTGCACGATATAAAGCAAATCAACAAAGCTAAGAACTATTTAATAATTTTAATAAATTGGGTCAAACCATTAGCTGGAAAGGAATTTAGAGTTCCGTCATGCTTTGAGATATTATTATTGTATTTTTCACGGGACAACCATTAAAACTTCGTAGCATCTCTCTTTCTATGTCAGTGTCTGTGTTTATCTTGTCGCTGTAGTGCGTTAGTTTGTGGTATTTTTATCTGCTTCAGTTGTTGGCTTGGTGGCGTCCGTTGAATCTCACCAACTTTTTCTCCATGTACAGTCGCACACAGTTACAACTCGCTCCATTTATAAAGAAGGAAACGCACACTTTTTCTCAAATTTGCTGAATTTCGCTCATTTTTGTTAGGGAAAACGTACTGCTCGTTTTCTCAGTTTAGTTTTTTCCGATTCATATATTTTGCATTTTACGATATTTAAATGTTCTATAACCATTCTAGTCTAGCTGTGAGCATGCGCTCTCCACACCTGTTTCGATACACAATCTTCAACGTTGTACACACATACACAACGTTGCGTCCTAGTGAAATTGAACTAAGATCTATCGTTGTCTCTTCCGTTTTTGTCTCGTATACTTTTGTTTTTGCTCTGTTTATCTTTTTCGCCTTCTTTATATGAAGTCGTTTCTCTTTCTGTTTCTTTGTTTGTTTGTCTGTTTGTTTGTTTGTGTGTTTGTGTCTCTTTTGTCTGTCTGTCTGTACATACATTGTCATTCTTTTATACCTACTGAAGAAGGAGCTGTGCTCCGAAAACGTTTTATAAGATTTTAACTTAAGAGTTATGAAATTATTACTGGTTTTAAAAACAACATCCTAATGAAATAATGTCTGTGTACATATATTGCGGTTTAAATGTGGTATGTTGAAGTGCTGTATAAATCCCAAATAATGCCTTTGTGCGAAAGCCCTAGAAAAGAAATGGGCCCACACGGAGAAAGGGAAAAAACATCTGACCCCAGTGGGTGTCTGTCTGTCTGTTTGCCTTTTTATCTGTCGGTTTTTGTCTGTCTGTCTGTCCGTCTGTCTGTCCATGTCAGTCGGGCGATCTGCTTGTGTATCGGCCTCACGGTCAATTTCTCTTTTCCACGTAACCTACCTTAAGGTTTCTCACTCTGGCCCTCTCCCTGTCTTCCCAGTTTGTTCTATTGATTTTCTTTCATTTCTGATAGGGAAACCATACATCTCTTTTTCTACAGTGATGTACGACACATGGCCAGAGGATAGCGGGGAGATTAAATGCGAAGTACACAACGCTACTGGCATGGTATCTTCAGTAGCCAGCCTTGCAGTCACAGAGGTAGATCATGAAGACGATTTAGCAAAGAAGGAAAGCAAAGAAGTGAAAACTCCTCAGAAAGAACAAGAAATCCCACAAGAGGAGATGAAGGATGACCTTCGAAGAAAGCCCAGGTTCACAAAGGAGCCAAGAAACGCGCACATCACTGAAGGTGAAACCACTAGAATTCCTGTCTGTGTGGAAGGGAACCCAGCTCCGATCGTCAAGTGGTATGACGAGGAGGATGTGGAGGTTCTAAAAGAAGGCCGCGTGCGCTGTGAGCCGGATGGAAGCCTAGTGGTGGAGGACGCGGACCTAGATGATGAAGGAGAGTACCTATGCGTGGCTGAAAACGAGGCTGGCGAGGCGTCGTCAAGCATTGAGCTGCTGGTGGACGAGAGAACAGCGGAAGGGCCCGAAGTGAGTGAAGTCATATCCGCACAGGTGAGGCCAGTTGTAGAGTTCGCTGTTGCCTTCCCGGGTGAAGAGCCGGATCAACCTGATGCAGAACGCGATCGTAAAGATGGAGAGGAACCAGGAAAGGGCTTTGAAATAACCGGATTGGATGATCTCGATGATGAGTTGCACATAGTAAAGGAAGATGTTAAACCTAAGTTTGAGAACATTGAACCAGTTGAAGAATTTCCGGTGTTGGAAGAGCGAAAAGAACCCGGAGAACTTAGAATATCGTTGGAGAAGGACGAACCAGAAGAACGTGGACCAGTAACTGAACAACCCAATGCCACAGAACTGACCATTGAACAAAAAAAGCCTGCGGTCGAGCTGTCGTTTGTTTTACCACAAGAACAAGCGTCTGAACCTGAGAAACCCTTCAAGAAACTAGAGGTCCCAAACGAGATCACTGAAGTAACTCTACAACAAAAGCAACCGTTTGTTGAAATGGAATTCAGAGTTCCAGTGGAGAAACCAGAGAAGGCAACAGACGAGGAGGCAGAAGAAGTTAAAAAGACGTTTGAGATGGCTGCGCCAGTGAAACTCGAGCCAAAAGAGATAACTGAAGTAAATCTTGATCAAAAGCGGCCATCAGTTGAAGTCGAGTTCAAAGTCCCACTGGCGAAGTCGGATGAATCAGAAGAAGAATCAGAAAAAGAACCAACACCCGAGAAGACATTCGAGAAGGCGGCGCCAGTGAAACTCGAACCGTCCGGTATTACCGAAGTAACTCTTGATCAAAATCGGCCGTCTGTTGAACTTGAGTTCAAAATTCCTTTAGAGGAAGCTGAAGAGGAGTCCGAAACTGGAACAGATGAGGAGTTTGAAGAACAAACGGCTCCCAAAAAGACAATCGAAAAAGCTCTTCCAGTAAAACTCGAACCGTCTGAAATCACTGAAATAACACTTGACAGAAAATATCCGTCAGCTGAGTTTACATTCGTCCTTCCAAAAGAAAAACCAGAAACAGAAAGGGAGGAGTCGCGCGAAGAATCCGAAAAGACAATTGAAGCAGGAGCGCCAGTGAAGCTTGATCGGGAGCCGGAAGAGGAGGGTGTATCTCTCGTGGACTCGCAGTTTAGAGTCGTGGAGATCAAGCTGGATAAAAGCCAGCTAATTGTGGAACTTGCTCTCCCCCTTTCAAACGAAAAACAACCGGAAGTAAATCCCGAATCTCAGAGAACGTTTGAGGTGGCCGAACCAGTGATGATTGTGGAGGAACCGCAGGTTGAAGAAGAGCCAGACGCATCCGCAGAGGGGCGCAGGGCAGAAGAGGGGCGCATTTTCCCTCCAGAATTTACTGACAAGCTCCACGAGGTGGAGACGACGGAGGGTGCCACTGCCTCCTTTTTTGCCACAGTATCCGGCAAGCCACGGCCAGAAATACAATGGTTCAAAGATGGAAAACCATTCCGCGAAGACGAAAGAACCGAACTTGAAGAAAACCCAGATGGCTCCTTAAAACTAACGATAAGTGACGCTACGCTTGATGACGAAGGCGACTACAAATGCGTCGCTACAAACAGAGCTGGAGAGGCAGCAACTTCAGCCGAACTCCTTGTTGAAGAGAAACTCGAAAAACCAATCTTCCTTGAGCAGTTGAAAGATCTGGAAGTTCTTGAAGGAAGTGATGTGAGGCTGGAAGTTCGTGTGAAGGGGACTGAACCAGAGGTAGACTGGTTCAAGGACGGAGAGGTCATGACTGAGAGCAGTGAAAGGACAGAGTTTGTGGAGAATGAGGAAAGGGGTAGCTACGCCTTCCTTATCTACTGTGCAGTGCCGGAGGACCAGGGTTCCTACATGTGTGTGGCGGCGAACGACGCGGGCAAGGCTTCCTGCCAAGGTGAACTGACCGTGAGAGTAGAAACCCTTGCGCCAAGATTCTTACAAAGACTTGAGAGCACTGAGGTTATCCAAGGCAGTGACATCGACCTTGAAGTGGAAGTGACGGGAAAACCGAAACCAACGGTCGAGTGGTTTAGAGACGGTGAACGAATACAGCCAAGTGAACGACTGGTTATGGAGTCTGAAGGTCGGGTGCATACGTTGTCCATACAGAAAGCAGAACTGGACGACGAGGCCGAGTATAAGTGCGTGGCGAGTAATAGTGCAGGGCAAACGTTCTGCACGGCCATGCTGCTTCTCGAGGAAGAGATGAAAGGGCCAGAGTTCACCACGGTTCCAGAGGGAGTGGAGATTATAGAGGGCAGTGCTGCCCGCTTTGAAGCAGTCGTGGCGGGAATACCTGAACCTGACATTGAATGGCTGAAAGACGACAAACCAATCAAAGAAGGTCACAGATTCAAGCTCAGTTTTGACCAGAACCGCTCTGTTTTGAGGGTCCTCGACGCCGAACTAACAGACGAAGGAGAGTACACTTGTACAGCGTCAAATAAGGTGGGTAAGTGTTCTTGTACAGTAGAACTAGTCGTTGAAGAGGCTATTGTGCGGCCAGCATTTGTCAAAAGACTGAGTTCCGTTGAGCTGTTCCAGGGAGATCTGGCCCGTCTTGAAGTGCGCGTGTCTGGAACACCGGAACCGGAAGTTGCTTGGTCAAAGGACAAAGATCCCGTGGAGGAAGGGGAGAGGTATGAAGTGCTGTCAGACGATGACATGCATTGTTTATCGATAAGAGACTGTGTTTTATCTGACAGCGGGCGCTATAAGTGTACCGCTAGCAACGAGGCCGGTGAAATATCCTGTTTAGCTGAACTCAATGTAATGGAAAAACCTGAGTCGCTACAATTCTCCGATGCAGACAAAGAAATGCCTTTCCATGTGGACGAGGCTGGTAACATCACTCTGGAGGCCACCGTGACAGGGCGGCCCCGCCCTGAAGTGGAATGGCACAAGGACGACACACCTATCACGCAGAGCGCTCACTATGATGTACAAGTAGACGGCGATCAGAACAGGCTGACCATCGTTGCAGCCAGCCCTGGCGACTCTGGTACCTACAAGTGCGAAGCTAAGAACGAGTTTGACACCGTTTCACGGATATTTAACATTGATATCGAAGGTAGGATGGTTCAATTGTGTTTATGTATCCGTTCACCAAACATAAACTCTAACTGCAATCATTTTGTTGCTTGTGAACTATAAACATCTACATGTTGTGTTGGGTGATGATTTGGTATCCAGCCGATCGCAAAACTGACGTGAAATTCGAGATCGGAAGGTGTTTTTGTAAACACGACAAAGTAAATTACCACACGTATTTACCAGTACAGTTAAATCTAACGAGAAATGCGCTGCAATAAATTTTATATTCATTTCAGTATTAGGAGGATTTGGCTTTGAGTTTTTAATTATGGAATCTTTTACTTACAGAAACTGAAGGTCAACAGGTCACACATTTGCAGTTGTCACACCCTCTCCCCTTTGTCAACCATTATTCTGTTCTTTCGCTGCACGATAACCAGCACACCAAAGTAACTGAAAGAACTATATAGCATATTGATGCTACAAGCAGATTTCGAGTCAAAATTCGTAGATTTCTTAAGGAACAAGAAACAGCCTCGGGCATGCAAGCCTGAGCTACAATTTCATGATATTATCTAATTAATTCCTGTCATAGTTACCGTTTGAGTGATACGTCTTCAGCGAATATTCGTATGCTTTATAAGGGCATTGGTCAGACCTGAATCGAAATGGAAGGTGTGCAGCGGTTAAATATTGCTTTATTGATTATATACGGGCAGGTTTAACCACAAAATAGAACGACAGCTTATCCGTATCCATTCTGATACCTTCACAGACGAGAGGTGTCTTTGTTTACTCGACAATTATCCTTGTGAACAAAAGATTTTGTCAAGTGTAAATAGGATTTAAAGATGAAAACCACATCTGCAAATGTGTTTTTAAAAAATCGTCATTTCGCTGAATTAGGAAACCATCTTCAACTATTGCGAATAAACTGTTGCCTTTGTTTATTTACTTCTCGCCATTTGTAGTCGTGATAGAATGAAAAATTCTGTTTTAAGAACTATAGAATATTTTCTCGGAGGTCACGAACTCCACACAGTTGTCATCGCGGCTTCCGCTTTGCCATACTTGGTCTGTTCCATCCGACTTGCTAAACACTCGGTTAATATGTTTGCCAATAGCTGTCAGCAGCGCAGCCCACAGTTCAGTTCACAAGTAGCAAGATTGCAGTTTGAAACTTCTGTTATGTGTGAGGTGTGAGTGAGGCATTTGCCAACAAAACACATCTGTTTGCTAGAGATAATATTATTGTTATTATGACGGTGTTCAGACCCCTGCTGTAGGGCCTACGTTGTGGTTTGTAATGATAAACATCAAAACCTGAAATAATTTTTAAGACACAGTCCTTAAAAATGTAAAATATTAAACCGCTATAAAATCTTACCACTTTAGAGAATCTTGACAGCAAGATAATTTCATTAATTGGATCAATTCCTGACATCACTCGAGAGTTCCAACTGATATTTTGTTTATAAAGTTACATATAGATATGTTTGTTTCATTCATATACAACTTTAAAAGTGGCGTTAATATCTTTTTATGAAAGACGTTACACGTTAAAATATAATTGCGTGAAATGGCGGCTAAGATGGCGGCCAGCGATATTTCATTCCAGTGACTCGTTGTATTGTTTTTTGCGGGATGTAATTGTAAATTAATAGTGTGTGAAATCCGCGGAATTGATGAGCGATGGAGCGTGTATGGTTATAGCAACAGAACTTGCTCGAAGACTTGCCGCGAAGCGCAGATGCGGCCATACGGGCTCATTGCAGAATCCAAGTTTATATTTTTTACGCGTGCCAACTCATTTTCGACATGAAATATTAACTAACGTTTTTTTGCTACTTTTAATGCTATTAAAAACCAAATCACTCCGCGCGTCTTGAAATAGTTTAACGAATTTGTTGGTAGCTTTCGTTCGATTTTGCTGGTTCCCGAAACACTGCAAAGGAAAGTGAAATGTCGCATGCCAAATATTTTACACAAGGCAACATATCCTATCGACAGAATTTATGGACTTGATGGTTCTCTGCAGATATTTTCATTCCTTCATTTTCGCTTCTGAAAATAGGCCACGTGAGAATACGTGCATTGCATTACAGATACAGACGCCGTCATGCCACGGGCAAAATTTGTCTTAACCTCTGATTTGGCGGAATACACTGCAGTGTCTTAATTTCTGAAAACGGTCTCGAAAACCGACATTATTAACATGGGTTGTTTCTTGCCATTAACATAAGTGTTTGCTGTTAATAAATTTGAAAAGTTTAAAAGGTTGAGATTTGTAAGGTAGTAATGTATTGAGAGTTTAACAGTACACCGTATTGCAGATGCATCCCCCTCCCCCCTCCCCAACGGTCACCATATCGGCCCCGTAAGTTCTTCCCGTAAATTACCTTTGTACAGCACTGATCATATCACAATGAATCAAGAAATGATGCTATTTTGACCGACGGATGTTAATTGAATTTTTTTGAATTGAATTTCCTGTTTCAGTTTGCAGAAATTAGCGTGTGTTTTGTCGAACTGAATTAATACTTCCGAGCCCTTTTAGACGAGGTCGATACTTTCAGTTTCAACAAAACACAACCGAATACTTTTACGATGATTCTTAATTGTGGGGTTGCACCAAAGTTTTCGTTGTATTACGTCAAAGTTTTGACCATTTTCGCCATAGCTGCTTGTCGAAGAGCGTTCACGCTCTTCAGTTTGTTGGTTTTGGAATACTGATTACAGTATTATAAATCACGATTAATGAACAACTCAATTCGTCTGCCGAAGCATCAGAAAATTTGGTTTTTTTTTTCAGATTATGACTTTATTTCTTCATCATCATCAACAACAACAATTTATTTGGCGCTTAGAAAATAACTGTCAGATTTCGAAAACATCATTTATGGGCACCAGCCATTTAGAAATAGCAAGAGCTAATCTAGCTAAATGGCTAGGCCAAGCGTAAATTTATTTAAAATATCAGGTTCAAAGCAGAATACCTCAAAACGTGGTTGCAATTGTAACTTGAAAAGCTCTTAGAAACAGAAACAATGAATATATATAAAGAATTTAGAAGTGAAAATATTTCATTTATTTTCGTTGTGATGTATTATTTCCTTCAACTTAATAATACCAAAGAGAATGGAGAAACCGAAAAATGTATTGGGGAACTGATGTTTTGCTGGGCTTCCCTCAACTACTCAAGGCCAAGGGCTATTTTTGACTACAGTATCAACAGAGATGTCTTATTGTTTCCCGCGTCTGTAGACAGAGCTATTATCCGCATTCCGGTATGAGCAGAAAGATCAGTTATTCGCAGTCAGAATTCCCATTTTTCTTGAAATGTGTTTGTTTATGATTCTGTTCGTTTCAAGATGCGATGTTGAAAACTCTGTAACTTGACTTTGTATCGTACGAGAAAAAGATATTTTGTATGAATTGACTAATCGCCAGAGGGCATGCCTGTACTTCAGAAAATCTTGCAATTTCTTATTTTCTGTTATGCAGTTTTCATTTTCTGTAGAGTGATAGTCGCCGACTTTGGCATAACCACTAGTTGCTTTGGCAGTGTGTTGCTTGCACAAGTAAGATTTAAAATCGAACGCAGTAAGAGCGGGTACATGTAGCACATTAGAATTTTAGTTTATTTAAATACATTTAAGCAAAGATTATAAATATTATGACCTTTTCAGAGGTCAATATTTTTGAAAATGATCTAATTAGGAAAGTGAGATATCGAGTTCAATACAATGACCTTTTTAGTTACAACCTTAAAATAAATTTAAAAATCATTTTTTTGTGTCTTATATCACACCGAGAACACTAATCAGCTCTAATGTAAATGAAAGCGAGAGACAAAGGGTTCCCCGGTATGCTCGCGTGAGTCTAAAAAATCTTGTTGAGTTTTTCCTAAAGAGATCTCAACTCAAGGCCATACCAGTGGTTTCGCTTTTGGCCGTTTTCGATTTTCCTTCAGAAGATGTGGCAAAAGCCAACTTTCCAGGACACACCTGGAAACAGGTACCATCAGCAAGCGTGGCATACGCAGAATATTCGGGATTTGAACTTTATATCCGTCCTTGTGCAGGACATATCAGTCGCAGGACATCCTGACACTTATCATGACAAACACGATACTGACATCTAGTGGTTCATCTGCAAATATTAAATGAACAAATTCTCAATGCTATCAAAACAACATAATTTGGTGGGCAGGTCCTTACCAAACTAGAGCTGCAGTGAAATAAAATTATAACAGCTTGAATAATATTTATACAAAATAGCAAATAGTTTGGAAGATTTTGCCTCCTTTTTAATAGCCTAGGTACTAAACGTGGTCGAGCTTGAAACCAGAAGCAAGGTAGAAGTGGCCGATCATTTTTCTCGAAGCATCGGACGGTGATGGACACTTTACCATCGACGGTTAAAGCGAAATATGATGTGTTACTATATTCTCTTAACGTATCTTTTGTACAAGTTGCGAGGGATGTGTAACTAATTTTAGAGAGCTTGCTGTGTGTGATCAGCTGCTGAATTCTCATAACAGTATTTGTGTTTTGTAGTAATATTTACCAAACATTTGTATTACGTCGTTTTTGCAAAACAAGGCCTAATTTTAATCGCATAAGAAACTATATTTAGCTAGAATGTTTCTATGAAAAAACGAAAACAGTGATATTGAAATTTTTAAATTTAAAAGTGCAGGACTGCATCGATGGAAGTGGATAATAATTGACCAAATAGGGTTTCTGTCCTGGTCATTGTAGCACAAAAGATATTGATATTATTATTAATATTAAAAGATTGACTTCCGCCTGTGGTTCAGTCGTTTACTCGCGCTTCTTTATACGACTTGTTTTTGTTCTTTAATCACGTCACGTGATCTATTTATGGCAATACAGTGAAATGGGCTTGGGAATGCCTCTTAAATTGCTCTGTCCGCGCCTTCTTGCTGTGTTATTGCCCATTTCACTGTCATAAGATTGTTGTTATTGGGTATAAATACCTTCCGAAAAAGAAACTTGACGAAAAGAGTGAAAGGCTCCCCTTCAATTGCTACAAAGGGGAGTGTATTGGAGTTGTTGGTTATGTCCCCAAAACCTTTAATCTGTTTTTTTTCCAGTTGGGACAGTTGAGCCAAGAAACTTTGTTTGAGGAGTTCAGTCCTTGTGTTATTGCGCAATACCTTTTGTGAAATTCAAGATGGCGGACAAGTACTTATAAATGGAAATCAAGGCAATTATTTTGGCACCGCCCCTCACAAGAAATAAACCTGATATGTCTGACATATTTATCCAAGGGCACTTGGAAAAGGGTCAAGTGTGTTCCGAAGCATGACTTGATTTACCTCCAAAAAGAGAGGGTTCCTTTGTAGTCACCACTTTCGCTATTCAGTAAACAATGGTTAGTTCGAGAACGGTAGAAGTAGTATGTTGCAAGTGTTCTATGACTATTAAAGGTCGGTGTTAATACAAAATGTTGCAACTTCGCACTACCTTGTTAAAATATGGCCTAAATTTTGTCACAGGAAAAATTATATTCCGTAAAAATGTCTCAACATACAAAGGTAATCAAAGTTTTAGATTAACATTCACCGAACGCCGTTTCTCTTTGGACCGTTAACTATCATTTTTCCTCCCCCCCCTATTAAAAATGAAAAAACATCCACTTGTCTCTGTTTCGTTTTACCAGTTTTGTAACGAGATTAAAGAATTGTAATCGTTTGTGCGACGAGTTGCTCGTCTCCCCAAACGTTTTTCAAGTAATGGGAGACCAATATTAAGGAAAACTTAGCAACACGTAATCGGACTGAAAGTGTTACACAAAGAAAAATAAGTCAACCAAGAAAACAATTCTTGAACAACACGGTTTTATGTGGGGTGGACCTTTGCAACCCCAGCCAGTTTAACAAGGTCTATCTTCTACTTTATGCCAGTACAAAACTGTAGTTTGATAAAGATGACTTTAAATAGTAGACAGATTAAAACACAGCAGGCATCTTTCGAACTTGTTTAAAAAGAGTACAGAAGAACTACGGTGAGGATATAAGAAAACGACTATTATTATTATTATTATTATTATTATTATTATTAATGTTAACTCTTTGCGTTTATTATTATTATTAGTATTCTTGGCGGAAATAGCTGAAATCGTTTGGGGCTGTCCTAAAATATGAATATCCAGAATACGCAACTTAGGCATTCGTTTGTACTGGAGCTGTTCTTGGTTTAGAATACTTTGAATACAATTTATCCCAGCATGAAAATGTCTGGATTGTGGCGAAGTTCGAGTATTTTGACTGCAACTCCAAATTTGACATTTATCAATTTTATGTACTATAGCTACTCTGCTGCTTTTTGGTTGGTATGTGTAGCCTGCAGATAGTTTTGTTTGTGCAAAAATGTAAACGGAAGGCTATAAACGATGCATGCTTCTATAAACGAGCTGACTTTAACCCCGAAAATTTTGTGGGCTGCATTTGTGGGCTTCATTATTAGAACAGTGCCTCTAATTGCTAATGCAAATTTCTAATGACACTGCAGTGTGGAAACTGGGTGTAAACATAAAACGTCCGTTGTTTTCAGCTATTTCATAAAATTTTGTGTTTGTTTTTCTTTTCCAAACGAGCATTTGTTTTTTAAACAACAAATATCTTTCGCCACAATAAGCATTTCAAATTCTTAATTAGTGCTGACTTTGAGAACGATTTTATAAGAAAACACAGTGCAAATAGATAGCTAAAAACATTACGTTTCGATGGTGTCATCCCGCCATTATCAAATGTGCAGAGTTTGAATGTACTGAGCTTTATAAAATAACAAATAATTTTGTTAAAAATATTTAATAATTTTGTTAAAAATATTTGTTATTATATAAAGCTCAGTACATTCAAACTCTGCACATTTGATAATGGCGGATGGCACCGTCGAAACGTAATGCTTTTAGCTATCTATTTGCACTGTGTTTTCTTATAAAAACAATTACCACGTTGCGTATATACTCCATGGCAAAATGCCATGAATGCACCCTCGTTATAAACTCTCATATGCACTGCTAATACTAACACTAAAAACTAATAATGTTAATGGTAATAATAAAAAAGATTATAACCTGACCGCAACCCTCGAAAGATTTAATGATCGTCTGTAAAATTTCAAACCAATAGGACTGGTTTATAACGAGGGTGCATTCATG
>JAOBRH010651329.1:0-15280 GCA_027575125.1 Umimayanthus parasiticus | reverse complement strand
GTTTCTTGTTTATAAGTAATTCTGCTTGATATTTTTCAATAAAGATTGAAGTTAATGTATGTCTTACTTTGCTTATATTTCCTTTTTTCATTCAGATATTGGTAATAAGCACATGTTTTATTTACTAGAGTTAAGAGAGCATCTACTGTTGTAAGCCAGCATGGTTTATTTCGTTGACTGATAGCAACAATGTGGTACTAGGTCGTTAAGATTCAAAAGTTTGATTCTTCAAATTGGCAGGATATGACGTAATCATGCAGAAACGTCGATAAAAGGGAACCACTCCCCCCCTCCTCCTTATTTATCGGGAGGAAACAGATATGGCTTGTAATATGAAGTCAGTCTCAAATTTTTTCATTGCATGCACCGCTTTGGAAGTTTGGATCATTTTGTGACTTTAGTTTTGTGTAGTGTAGCCTCCAAATATCAGACGCTTTATTTGGCAAAGGAAATAAGACGGCTGCATTGGAGGCTATGTGTAGTTTGGCAACCCCAGGCTACAGTAGAAGGCTACAGTGCCCGAGCTATAGTTGAAATACCGCTCGCACTTGTGTGCTAAGGTCAATACTCTAAATATCGCTTTGCTGCACCATAATATAATAGCTTGCGGCATGAAATATTTAATAGGGGATTCATGGGCGTTTTTGTTCAAGTTGCGAACACAAGCATTTATTATGTTATCGATAATCTCCTCAGTCTCGTACTTACGTCGCTGCGTTCTAACGTTGCGCTTCAATTCCAGAAATAACTGAGCTGGTCGAACCGGCTAAACTTTATTCAGCTTTTCTTAAAAATACCGTGACATAAATACAGTAAATGATAAGAGAATCAAAACTGTTATCGGTGAAAATATTCATAGTTAAATGTTTGGCCCTAAAGGAAATAGCGAAGAACATACTGATCCTTTTAGCTTTAAAGCTAAATGTGTTTCGCTGATAAAGTTTCGGTGGGAAAATCTTTAGGGCTCTACACCAAGTACAACTCACTGTTGACAGTCCTTGCTGCTGATTGTTCTTGTCCTACAGCGATATTGTCGGAATAGTATGCGCTTGTTAATGTAACACACCTTTAAACTTGCAACAATGTCAATGTAACAATTTTTCTGAGTCGAAAGGCCCTGAAAAATTCGCTTGACACATGCGCCCATTTATTTTGCAGTCCTGATCTTTCCATGCCTATAGTGAACAAGATTCCAAATACTATAAGATAGTTTTTTAAAAACATGCGTATTCAAATTTTGAAAACATTTAAAAACATTGAAAACTACAGACAATTATTTTATCTAACACATCACTGACTGACCCCAACTCACAACATGTCTTTGTTATTTGTCTATTTATGAGGCGATCCGATTAGGCTCTATCGAGACTTCCTTCCTTATTAAAACGATTGTGTGAAAAGGGTGGGTAATCTTGCATACATTCATTTCTTGTGCAAGGAACCCTTTCATCGGAAAGCTGAGGCTTAGCCAAGGAAATTTTATCTTTTCACACTTTGGCAACCACATGCGCAAGTCTTGAAGAATATGTTAACTTTTTCTTCAACTGTTTGAAAAGGACTGCATTTTCAAACATTTGTAAACGATTGAAACCATGTAAAATGGTATAATATAGTATCATTATCACTATCACGATCCCTATCATTATCATTGTCATTGTCATTGTTATTATTATTTTTTGAAATTGGATTTCAATACAGATCCGGGCTTCATGGCTATAACCACATGGTAATACATTAAAGGATTTAGCTTTTAGATGAAAGAGAAGGTCACCAAGTAAAAGCTTGGGACAGCCTTTTAGTTAACGTACCCACATAGTCGAATTCACTCTAGGTTAAGTAGACATCTCCGAAAATAAAAAAATGCGTGTAATAGTTTAAAGTCCTGTATGCAGGTGTTTCATAAACTGAAGATTGTCTCGTTCTTTGTGCATTCCATATATTGTGGTCTTGTACACAGTTTGTACACACTTGGGTGTTTGATCATGTTAGATGGTGTTTGATATTGAAAAGCGTTTTATTATCCATGCAGTGTTATACCAGGATAGTAAAGGCCAGCCTAGCCTGGTGATGCATAACTGGCCCTAAAATCCTGCTATCGTGCCGGATCCATTAAGGTTTAAAATTAAGACCATGATTCGTTATGAGACCGAAAATATCCATTATTCGTGACTAAAACATATATCTGATGTAACCGTGATCTGTAAAAATGTCCAAAATATAGTCATGGTTTGTTGTTTTGTACCCCTCCACCCCACCCTCCTCCACTCTACCACCCTGTTATATTTTCCGACGCAGAACATTAGATTCTTCCGTAGGTTTTGATAAATGCCGGTCTGGGTATACACCAAGATAATTTTTTTTTGAATAACTGTTCATGTATCATGCAGGATGTGCAATATTGTATATATATATTCCAAAAATATTCCCCAGCTCCTCCATTGAGGTGTCCGTACATTCCCAGGTAACACGAGAGAAAATGGCGTATGCGTAACATGCACTCTCTCTGAAATCGTTCCAGTCCGAACTCTCAAACTTAAACTTAGCCAAACTCGTCACCAACCGCTGCTATGTCTAACTGCTGATGACTACCAAACTGCGCATTAGTCCCCTTAGGGAGGTAGTGCTGAAAAAGATTTGAATTCAATCAGTATTTGCGTGGCCACTTGATTTTTGTGGTATCTTACTCGAATTAAACGCATACCCCAGACCACTCATAATCTACAACAAGCCTCGTTTCAGTCCAGTAGGGGTAGAAGGTGGTACCCCAATTTTTTGAAGTGCAAGCAAAATTTTGCCCTGCTCGAATGCTTGCGCACAAACTTAGTTGTAGCAATTGCTCGAATACCAATTTATGAAATTCTCATTTCTTCGCAGCTCCCCAAAAGTAAACCGAGTGCAGGCTTGCGCTCGCCAGAAATATGGCCCTGCTCGAATGCATCACGAATTACGGACACTTTTACTACTTTTTGTTCTCACAACGAATCATGGACTTAACTTTAAAAGCAAGATCGTGATGCAGGATTTTGAGCTTAATAACGGATCACAAACAACCCGTTTTCACCCTTTTAATGAACTATTGCTGAATCATTCCAAGGAAAACCACTGAGAACGTAAACACGAAATGTCAGCTCAATTTAGACGATAAAGGAAGCGAACCGAGCAAAGTTTTAACCTTGGCTAAGCGCTAACCCACTTCCAACATCCGGGCTTTGATGTTACATGTGTTGGCGACAATATGACTAGACTCGCGTGCGACTACTGAACCGCCCGCCTGGTTTAGAAAATCGCCCAAGGAAATGGGAGATATATAACAAAAATACTTTGGGCACATTTGAAACTAATGACAAGTTCAGTTTTCACCTCCGATAAGGGGAGATTACTGACTACTGCGGGTCTTTGTACAGCTATTGAAACGTGCATGAACCTCTTAAAGATCGCTGAAATATTTGTCAACAACAAACCGGGCTTAATTAATTTGTTCCTGAGGTTAAATTCCACTGAACATAAATGGTTTAACGTGTGCCCCTTTGGCTTTTAGCCACGAATCCACACAGGCATAAGTCGTAAGTGTGATAAAAATAAGTAAGCATTAAGGATGTGGAGGGAGGGGGGAGTTGCAGGTGCCGGTCAGAAAATTATCTACATGGCTGTAAAATATTTTCTCTTCCCTAGGTTAGCCCCTTTCTTTTTACAGAGCTCTGCCTCAGATCCAATCAAAACGCAGTCTTTGAAACTAAAACAGCTATTTCACTATTTTTTTTTAAAAAAAAACATTTTATAAGAACGTACCTTGAGACTGGAAAAATTCAAAAGTTTAAGAACCTACTGAGGCGGGGGATACGTACAGAACATTTATTTACATATAACTGTATTTAGTGGAGATGACTTGTTAAACCGTAAATTAGATAATCTAGTGCTCGTGCAAGGCTACTTGGACCGTGGATATACAGTGGCAACTGGCGACACTTGCACATCTTTTAAGGAAACACAAACTTACAATCACTTTGATCGCAGTTGATAGTACTAATAATCAGTTCAGAACATCCAGCCTCATTCGCCAAATTAAACGATCTTACAACACCGAAAAAGAGTGAGTTATTTCAGGAAAGAGGTCCTGAATGGGGGTACTCAGTTCTCAGTAATTATAATCAGTTGATTTTTTGGCCGATTCTCAGCAATCAGTATATTTTTTAGCTCATTCTCAGTAATCAGTTTGATTTTTTGATATCCACTGATTATCAGCAATCAGCAAAAATTATCCTCAAATCTCAGTAACCAGTTAAAGTTTTAGGCGATTCGATTCTCAGTAATCCAGACCCTTATGAATTAAGGGCTCCTTCTAACCTCATCCGATGTCTTCTTACATGTAGCTATATGTAGTAGCAGCAACACGCTTTTTTCAACTATATATAAAAATCGGATCATTTTGGCCGTAACTTTAATCGTTTTTAATTTGCAACTGGAGTATCCGCGTGCACATGCGCTAGATGAAGCAGTAATTACTAATTAGAAAAAAAAACCCTGCTAACTGGGCATAGGGTGTGCTGTGATATAAAGTCGTCTGACATTGAAACCCTTTTTGAAATTGTCCGATATTTATCTGTGTCACGAACTGATTAAAGTACAAACGGAGTGGGTTTTATAAATTCGAGCCAGAGCTGTTTTTTACATTGTTCTGTGTGCCAAACCGGTTGCCAGATGGGAGGGATATATGGAGATTTACCAACTGACCAAGGAAAACTACATGGAAATGAGTGCATGAGTACGTATTGTGTTTTTATAAACCGCAACAAATAACAATTGAGAGAACTGTTTCCCACCAGTATTACATGTCCATGCATGCTGATATTAGATATATCGCCCTGTGGTGCAGTACGAATCTGTTTGTAAATAGATCATCAGCTTGCTGGCCTATGGCTCCAAATAGTTGACGGCATTAGTCCGTGTGGGATCGTATTCTCCTGCAGAAACAAAACTGTTGAACAGCTGTTTCGTCCAAGCCTAAGGCTACAAGACTGTATCAGCATTGCTTTCCGAAAAGCTCATCAACGTGAACACGAATATATCTAACAACTAACGCGTGACGGAAGGGGAGAGAGTTAATCCGGATACACGCTTTTTTTTACATAAGAACCTTCTTAAAAAGAACGTGAGGCCGAAAAATGTCCAAATTTTAAGAACATGCCAACAGCTAAGAAGATACCCAGGGCACGAAAGTCATGGTAATACTTTGTTTGTCGGCTAGTGTTCGTCAGTGTAACATCGCCTATCGTGTTATACACGTACAACTTTTGTTTCTATTTTCATTTTTTATATATAATTATATTCTTTTTTGCCGGTATAGGTGTCGGCTACTTCCGTAATAAAGCGTATTTATGCTTTCGGTTGGTTTGTGCTAGCCGAAAACAATGAATATACACCCAATACAAAAATATTTAAGAACATTCAACCTCAGCCCAAAATTGGACGTTCCGTGCAAAAAGAGTATATACCGGCTTTTTGATAAGAACAATTTATAAGAACGGTGAGACTCAGATTGTTAAAAATTTAAAGACAACTTGAGAATATCTCTGAGGCTGGGAGGACTTGAAATTATAACACTGTTTTCAATATAAAGACGACATATTGAAGTTCGTTATTTAATGACTGAGTTAATCTTACAAACATTAAAACACCAAAGCCGTTTATTTCCCTTTGAATCGCGTTGCTACAGCTTAAATCGTAGGAGCGAGTGTGTGTTCATTTCAAACTACAGTAATTGAATTAGAAATTATAAAAATAATACTGAACAATTTACAAAAAAGCAATTTGAGGCCAAAAAAAGAGCGTGTAATACAACCACAAGCCTCGTTTTGACAAGAGCCGATTGTTCTCGTCTACAAAGGAAGGGCGGAAAGTTGGAGCATGACCGCGCCAACCCTTTAAGCCAATATCAAGAACGGTCTAACGACATGTTTAATATTAATTGTACGTGGCCTTTAACTGTCTTAAGACAGTTGTCCTTTTGTGTTCTGTGTGTAACTTTTATAAGGAAAAACTGGATGATGTTCGATATACCAAGTGAGGTGCCATTGTTCATTGACACTGTTTCATAGTGACAGTACATTGTTGCGTTCTTTGTGAAGCAACTCAGGGCACATTGTCACTTGGTAAATCGAACTTAACCCGAAAAACTGGTCCCGAGTCTGACTGAGTCTTAACTCTTTAGCAGCCATTGCTGAAGTACGGAATTTATTAGTATATGGGGACAATCTTCGAAACTGGCACAAATTAGTATAAAATACTGAGTCTACAGAAAAAAGCATCACAGTCGATCTTTGGACTAAAATCCAATCAAGTGCTATTTTCTTATTTATCTAGACTAATATCATACCTGTGACACTGCAATATATTGATGCATTAACTCAACTGATGTAGGATGTGAAGAATTATACCGCCCCTCCAAATATTAATTAGCCAGCTATTATCAATTTGAATAAGATTCTTTTGTATAAAATAAGATCTTCTGTAAAGAAAACTTATAGTTTTGATATATTCCAAATTAAACTGATACAAAAACAATCCTTTTCTCGAGTGGGTGTACGATAGTGGAATCAAATCCCAGCTTCTGTAAGAAATTTATATAAATAACAGTTTAAGAAAGAAATCCGGCAATCAGGCTTGTTCAGGAGTTTAAGATCTAATGGCTCAGTACTATATTGAAATTCCAAGACTATTCCAAACATAACTCACATATTTACATCAGGAATTCAGAATTAGATGACTAATGCCATTTCCATTTAGAGTAGCTTTTCTGATTAAATGAAACATGTGACTGAAATTACATAACTCATGCCGATCAACTATTCAAAAACTCCAATTGTTTAAATTTGTTCATGTAAAACAGTAGATTCGCTTTTTTGAGAGCTACACACTTCTCAATTATGTCTAACTTTAACCTGCCTAGACTAGCATTGAGCTATTTGCAGGTTAACTGTATATTTGTATAAATCTGTTATACGAATGTCAATAAAATGTCAAATGTCATTTTTTTCAGTATTATACTATAAAACTTCAGACAAATTAATGTGAACCTCAATGAACATTCGTATTAACAGGCTGTTTTGATAATACAATAAAGGCGAAATAATTAACAATTATTCTCTGAAATCGAAGTGAATAGTGGCAAGATTTACTATTCTAAAAAAGAATAATTGTACTAGTGAGTAGTGTGTACAAACTCGGACCAAATTATAGTTGGTCTCGGATTTCTCAGTCTCGGATTTTTCCCGTCTCGGATTTTTTAAATCCGAGACTGAACAGCATAAAGTTGAATAACTTTCCCCAAATGCTTCAATTATTGCACTTGCTACACCTTTCGTTTACTCACAGACCCCATCACAAGCATAGCGAAGTGCATTGCCACAAATACATGTAAACGCTGGGGGGTAGGGTAGAGAAGGACTACAAAAATCGAGACTGAACATCATAAAGTTGAATAACTTTCCCCCAAACTCCTCAATCAGTGAAATCTTTGTTTCACATGTAACCTTTCCTTAATTGACCCACAAATCACGTCGCACAAGCATAATGGAGTACATTGCAACATATACATTTAAAAAAAGCAGCCGGGTTTTGGGCTGTGCATATTTTTGCATTGCTTTTCGTTGAATAGTTTTTATGCTTCTTCGAATAAATTGTTTTTAAAATTTGGTGAAGCCATGTTTTACGAAGTTTTCTTTTGTAGATGTTATTATGGTTCACAAACACACTTGACATTTTCAAAAAGCAGGGGCGGATTTGGAGTAGTCCGTCTCTTTTTTGGCAATTTTGTAAACATTTTTTGAGAAAAACAGTGAAAGAGGCGCCTTTTTGTAGCCTTTACGCAGACCACTCGTAGCGAAGAAGAGTAATAGTCTGCGTAGAGGCCATCGTTTGGAGCACAAATGTGTTTTTTTTCCTGCCCCCCTCGCCCCCCTCCCCGTCTCTTTGCCAGATTTGCGGGTTCGCGTCAAGCTTGTCGAATCTTCTGGATCCGCTACTGAAAAGAGCATTTTTCGTTAACAATTGAACGGCTGAAACAAAAAAAAAACTGCTAATAAAGTTAACAGCTTTCTTCGAAAAGAAAAATAAACGTTTTGATAAGAACGCTTGTATTTGCTTCTTTGATATTGAAAAGAGAGAGGAAGAAGTTGAATGTGTATGTGAGACAAACATGTCGGCCAACTGTTTTGAAGAGAGACAAGATCTGCACACAAATTAGTCTCAGTCTCAGTACTCAGAGTCTCTAGATATTTCCTTCTTCTTCTCGGCAATGATAAAAATAAACTTGGATGATACAAATGATAATAATAAAACAATTTTAAAAATTAGAAATATTTGGTTTTTTTAAACGGATTTTTCTTTCGCCTGTTCGCGATTATTCTATTTGATTCTCTAAAATAGGATCAGCATGTTGATGTGCATCGACCAAATTCATCAGTCATCATTCTTTGGCCAACACTTCATCCACGATTCTTTAATCCGTTTAATGATGGCCTTTGTGGATATATCAATCAGTTGAGTTTATCATTTTCCAACACATAATCAACATATATGTACAAAATAAGGAAGGGTTCTGTTTTGTTTTTTCAAATGCCTTCAAGGTTTCATCAGTACGAATTTTTCGAGTAAAGCGGAAGTTTAACTTTTTTGTTTCGAATTATTAAAAGACATTATTCTTTAGTTAGATAATACAATGGATGCCTCGCCTGAAGGCAGGACACAAGCAATTCATTCAGAATCTATAATAACCGAAGAATGTAAATATCTTTTGAAAAGAGCAAATACGACTTGAACCGGTACTTTACAATAAAACATTATAGGCTTTCTAATTTAGTACGGATGATAGCTCGTTGAAAAGAATATTTCTTTAGGACTTGAGCTTCCACGCCGAAACAAGAAAATATTTTGTAACGTCTTTTTACAAGTTTTTCTCATCACAACTGAACCAATATATTGAAGAGATTGTAATATCACAGATCGCGACGTATCGTATTTTAAAAATATCGTATATGCATCCGTGATGCCGCGACCGCAGAATTAGAAAGCGGTAATGGTACAAAAACCTTTTGTTTGAAATTCATATTTATTCTTTTTTTCTTTCAGGTATACAGGTCTTCGTTGTAATAATGTTAAATATATAACTTCACATTTTTATAATCCTTCGAATTTTCAGAAATCGGTGTTTATAATTTCGCGAATAACAACAAGCGCTGACAACACCAACAAGAGAAAACACATCTGTTCAGCTAATCCCCGCCTCAACAATAAAAAAGAACCAAACAGGTTTTGCTGTTGTTTTGAGCGAGTTATCTTGTTAAATCTTATACGCAAAAAGAGAAATGTTGTGCTTTTGGTCGTTGCGATAGGTCTAAGTTGGTCCAGTTCTTGCAGTTTAACTATCCGTATATTGATTTGATGCGCCAGCTTTCTCGTTAAATTGAAACGTGCTTTGCAGAAGTGATATAGTTTTTCAGCTCATTTTATAAAGTTTTTATTGTGGGATATAAAAATTATCGGACTTTATCAGTTCATCGGCCACAGCTGCAGGTTCGGTGTTGGACATTTAAACTTTTGAAATCGATCGCGAAGTAGTTTTTGCTTTAGTTTTTAACTAAACCTAGCTAGAATATTTTTTCTTCATTGTTTGTAAGTATTTGTGTCGACGGATAAATCATGAAACCACAGGAAATATCGAACAATTTTGGCCCACTCTTTTGTGGTAAGCAAATCAGCCACTCTTTCTTCATGGACAAACAACAAATTATAAAAACTTGTGACTTCAGGCTTTGTTTGGACAATGGAAAACTTAGCGCTTTTCTTTGCCAATGAATATCGCAATTTGCGAGTTGTTTATGCCTTTTAATGTTTTAATACCGTACATAAATTCAAGTGTTTTAATAAACCTTGAGCGGATCTTCTGCGGATCATTAGCAGCCCGAAACGCTAAACAAATTAATTCCAAAACCGTTATTAAAACGAAATTAACCCAGAAAGAAGCATCAAATGCAATAAAGTTCGAAAATGTTATATTTTTTATGTTACTATTTTCCAAAAAAATGAGTTCGTGTTCGATTTGGGATTACTTTTCACATCTCTTTGCTGGACAGGTGAAAATGACAGAGACAACATCCGGGGTATCGTGCTGAGACCGCAACACCATGTGGTCGGGGGCGCATTCGATTGGCGCGAATGTCCAGTATAGGAAAATAGAGAATAGTTTGGTGGTCACGCTCATGATTTGATCTTTGTTTGGATGGAACGGAGCGAGCGCTGAAGAATTAACGTGAGCAGCACGGACTTTTGATCCTGTACTATAATAGTACTTCCAGCCTACAGTGAAGTTATGACTGCGCTCACAAATGGGATAGGATTGGTCGATCGCGCACTAAGCATTGCACCCAGTGCGGTAAGTTTGCTATTTTGACAGTTCGACAGTCTTCCTGAATATTTCTCGTCAGCCCCGCAGCTGAGTTCATTGAAAAGCGGAAGCGCTGTTTAGCAACGACTGTCTTGATCAATTGATTTATTTTCTGCTCCAACTTGTTGGTTTTTCTCGAGAGATAAGGCTGCGTGACTTTTGCAGCAAGTGGAGTGATAGCGATTTATGAACTCTTCGTTTCATTGGGATTTCAACTTTGCGTTCTTCCGTGATCGATTACCAATAGCAATGATGTGTGACGTGTTGTCTGGCGAGCTTGTTTCTGATAACTCTATTACCACGTCTTTCATCGAGAATATTTTATAACTTGCTTTTTTTATTTAACCGCAGACTAGATTTTGCTTGTGAAGTCAATATTGGTGTATTCAGTCCCTCAAAATGACGCCTTTGTGTGATTTACTGGTCGTCAAGTTCAGAAAATTGAGGCAGTTGCTTTTAATTTGAAATGTAATGTAAAGAGTGTAAAAGCCACGAACTGTTTAGTGAAAATCAAATCAACTTCTCAGCTTCCTTAGCAACGTATATTTATTTTAACTTCTGTTGAACAAAACCCCCACAGTTTGCAGTTAATCAAGAAAATTTTCTCCTTTGCCTGTTCGGAATCATTCCGTTTAAGGCTACTTGGTCGTCGCAATGGCCTTCGGCATTTTTTCATCAGCGATAAAATTCAGACAGTATTTTGGAAATTTCAATCAACATCGAAGTGTGCATAGCATTATCTGAGGTCAACTACTTTTTGTGGTATTTATTATGCAAAGAACTATCCGTTGTAGTTTTCAGTCATAATAATCATGATACACATCTTTATTTGTGTGAAATGTGGTTCAAAAAGTTGAACGTCGTATTTTGATATCACCAAGGTTCCAGACGCTAATTCCAAAGAGGTCGGAAATAAAATATTTCTTGTGCATCCAATAGCTACATACTTGTTAAATTCCTGTTTGGTTTTTGAAAAGCGGCCATCTCCAAGTTGTCACCACGTCTACATTTTTTGTAACAACGTTTCGTTTGAGTACGGAGTGTATTGGCTATAGTTATATCGAGTCTATTTAAGGGGGTATCACTGGGTATCACTATATCAGATCGATAACCCTGTTTGTAAATAAAAGTAAAAATAATTAACTTTTTTATGTTGTTGACACAGACGTTTAAGTTTGTTTTCCAAAATGCTTGTAATTTTTGAAGGCGGACATAAAAATCTATGCAAAGAAACAAGCACTTCAGGGAAATTTTCAGATCCCTTACTAGTAACTTGTGTTTATAAGATATACTCGTTTAAAGACAGGCGATCAGGTTCGTATTTGGAACTGCAATATCCAGATTTCCTGACCAGAAACGGAGAAAGAATAATTTTTGCATCAGTGATGATAATTTTTTAGGCAACGATTTTATAAAAAGTAGCACGTAAATTGTATTGCATGGCGTTTCAGACATGAAATGTAATTCCTTAATCCTTTTGTAAAAATAAATTATTTAATCTTTCTTTAAACCCTGGGAGCTTTTAATTCGCAGTTCTGAATGCTAAAATGGATAATCCTGAATATTTAATGCTGAGAGAATAGTTAAATTGTCAAATTGGGTGACATCTGCACGGATTTAAAAAAATCATAAATTTAACATGATTCTTCGTTCTTGATTGTCCAAATCCACAGAAATTGTAGGGCTCTAATTTTTGCAGACTTAATGTGGTCTTCCTAGATCCTCAAGATAAATTAGAAGAATATAAAATTTACTTATATTTCTACTTTACTCAAAGATAAATTCCTGGTAAAAGTCCACCTTTTGTACACCACATTTCATTTAGTACTTTTTTAGCTACCAACCTGAACTGAAAGCTTTCATCTCAAATTTCCTTCTTTTTGGCCAAGTTGGGAGAAATTTCTGGGTCATAAGGTTATATCTTTGGTTGCATGTTTTTTTAGTTTGTACATATGCATCATAATTGCAAAGGATTTACTACCCAAAGCTTCACTGGGCTTATTCAAGCTCTTTTGTTTATGTCAACTTCATGTCTGCTCAGTGTCTGGTCACTGTAGATCATAAATGAAGCTTTTAAATTACTGTTTTATGTGTTGCATGTCAGGGTTGCTGTTGCATGATTGTTCAGTTGTGCCTATTAGCAGTACTGCAACAGCACTTTAACAAACTAATTGATGTGCCACATCTGTTTTGTACTTGTTGTCAGCTGTTTGACGTAATGAAAAAACACCTTTTTTGGAGTTTTGATTTAAGATGGACTGAAATATGAACATCACTGGCTTCGATTGCTATAAAAGTGGTGTCAGTTTCACACAAGGGAGAAGTACTTGAAACTGCCTGAGCGATGAACAGTCTTTGATTCATCTTAAATTGAGCAGTAATTGTTTAAGGGCTTCCCGCGAGTTATAGTCGGGAAATTATGTGGGGATATGTAAGTAACATTCACCTGGCTCCGGGACTTAAGGTAAAAGATTCACAACTATTGAACAAGTTATAGAATATTTATATTTATGTGCTTCTAGTAAGCTTAAATCTTGGCATACAATGAAGTGTTTTAGTTGCTACATTGATGATGTGAACACTGTGCTTGCCCTAGGCTTAATTGAGATATAATCTTAGAACAATTTTGTCAGCTGTAGACAGGGATCAGGCGAGGTACACATATACTATCTGTGTCTTAAATTGAAGAAGTGCAGGAATGGAAGGAATGATGCATATACAGGGGTAATTGTTAAATTTTAAGTTAAGCATATTTTTAAATGATATCTTTACCATTTGTATGCAGTTGTGTTGAACTTGATTTCAGATTTTCCATGTCATATCTTTTTGTTGATAATCAAATCCGTTTATGATTAGAACACTGCATGTAGGTTTTATGATAATTGAAATAAAAGTTCTAACCAATTAGTTTACTTTTAAGAATAAAATGGTTTACATACATTGGAAAGAAAAGAGAGTTTGCCCAGTAGACTAGTTAGCTGATAGATACGATCATGTAGTCAAAATGTTGTTGGAGTCAAACATTATTTACTGCTAAGATGTAAAAAAATATTCTTTATTAAAAGTTCTAGTAGCAATGTAGTTGTATTTGAAAGTAATAATATCAGGTTTAACTTACCTTTTTAGCACTCCTGATTCTCGTAAAAGCCAATAGCTAGCCAGGTAAACACACTTGTCTAAATAATTTAATATTTAATATAGTACTGTATGACGTTTAGAAATTTCAACAACAAATTATTTTGATTTCATTATAATGTGAATGTAAGTGATGCTTGCTAAACAAATAATTATTGATTAAGTTTAGTATGGAATGTGTACATAACATATATAAGCAATGTTTTTACATCTTTAAAGACATAAGTTGGAGAACTTGACAAAATATTAATTTTGTTCCCATATAAAGGTTAATTATATTTATGGAAATGAAACTTTAAGTTTTGAACTGTTGAGCTATTGCTGAAAACTATTGTGTGTGTGTTTATATATAAGTCACATAACTTTACATACATGTACAATATATTACAAGTTTAAAATGCAATGTTAAAGCATTAAAACTTTAAACTTGAGTTTAATGCTCCATCACTGGTGGTCATCAGATCTAGACTAAGTGTTTGGCAACCATCAGACTAAGTGTTTGGTTACAGCTCCATATCTGCATTGAGAACTTTTTAACTGTGTTAGTTTCCTCATTAACTATATATTTTGTTATATAAAAGGGTCAGATTTTTGTGGTCTGCATCAGGTGAGATGAACCAGTTGTTTGTCAAAAAAATATAAAGCTTACTGACCCCATGTATCATGTATATGTATATGTAGCTCATGTCAGTAGTAATTTAATCTTTTTAAGTAGATATAGTTCTCTTTTTATAGAACTATAGTATTTTGTAATGTTTTAGCAGGTCGCCCTCTGATAGGAGTGCTTCCATAGCTTTAGAAAGGGTTTACCCTCAGCTGGATTAATCCTTTCAGCCCCAACCAATTTATCAGTATCAATTCTCCTTACACTATCCACACAAATTAAGTTGTTTGGCAATGGGAATAAAGCAAATGATTAATAACAACAATTTGTTTAAGATGAAAAACAAAACTCTCCCAACCTGTTTACAAGGAAACTATAGAGACAGTTTAGGAGAATTCAGCAATACATCATATGGCATGTTTGTGGCTGATCATGAGAGGTTTAGATTAAGGTTTATCATTGTCATCATTTTTTGTGTTATGATTGAACAAGCTTCAGCACAACAAGCAGAAAACTTCAATCAGGGTCTAGTTCTGGGATCTGGGATTTCACTTAAATTATTAAAACAGTGTGGGATTTGGGGTATGACTGCTCCTGGGATGCAGGATTCCCCAAAATTGGGCATGGGATGTGGGATAGCGATTAAAAAAGAAAGTGGGATGTAGGATTTTCATAAAAAGGAACAGGAATGCCGGATCAGGACCCCCAGCCCCCCCTTATCCAGACCCTGTTTGATGCTACAACTAAATTTTAAAAAATCTTTATGAAATGAGTCAGTTATGCTAATTAAAACATACAGTATTAACATATTGAGAATTAACTGGAATTATTTGAATTTCTCAATTTTAACACAATAAAAAGTACCGGGTTGTTGAACTTATTTTTGCCTAAAATGCTTTAAACTTTTAGAATGCCGGAAGTAGAGTGTTTGGATGCTCTATAGGGTTCTGCATGTGCTGTAACTGTAAAAATGGAATATTCAAACCTGCCAACCCCTGTAGGCCAAAAAAACATGAGAGCCAGCAAAAAAAATCATGAGATTTGCAAAATAGTCATGAGATTTCAAAAATCACCTTCTTTTGGTTATTGACCCTGTTTAA
>JAOBRH010650218.1:0-15287 GCA_027575125.1 Umimayanthus parasiticus | reverse complement strand
ATAGCACTTCCCCTATATCACCTCCCCTATATCACCTCACCTATAGCACCTCACCTATAGCACCTCACCTATAGCACTTCCCCTATATCACCTCACCTATAGCACCTCACCTATAGCACCTCAACTATAGCACCTCACCTATAGCACCTCACCTATAGCACCTCACCTATATCACCTCACCTATAGCACCTCACCTATAGCACCTCAATTATAGCACTTCCCCTATATCACCTCACCTATAGCACCTCACCTGTAGCACCTCACCTATAGCACCTCACCTATAGCACTTCCCCTATATCACCTCACCTATAGCACCTCACCTATAGCACTTTCCCTATATCACCTCACCTATAGCACCTCACTTATAGCACCTCACCTATAGCACCTCACCTATAGCACCTCAACTATAGCACCTCACCTATAGCACCTCACCTATATCACCTCACCTACATCATCTCACCTATATCACCTCACCTATAGCACCTCACCTATAGCACCTCAACTATAGCACCTCACCTATAGTACCTCACCAATAGCACTTCAACTATAGCACCTCACTTGTAGCACCTCACCTATAGCACCTCACCTATAGCACCTCACCTATAACACCTCACTTAAAGCACTTCACATATAGAAATTCACCCATAGCACTTCACCTATAGCATCTGGCCCATATCACACAACCAAACGTTATTACAGGTATTTACACAATGGTCTATTGCGAATTACATAAAAATAGGTAGAATGCTTTGATCAAATCTACAAAACTTTAAATTATGTAAAACCAATGACACAAAACTGTGAACGACTTTTCATAGTTTTTTTTAATTTCATGGGTTCACCATTTGACCTTTGATGGGCGGGAGAATTGGTTTGTGCAAGAATTTTTTCTCACTGGTCAGTTTATAGCCATTAGTGTAGCATGATTTTCTGACTGTAAAGGCTTTGCAGAAATTTTTTCTCTCAAATCCTCCACACCGTCAAAGGTTAAATGGTTCACCCATAAAGAAAATCCGTGACCCTTTAGTGAAATGTGCCAATATTTCCGAATTTTGATAAAATAGAGGTGAATAGCATTTATATGTATTACCCGAGTATAACCAATATTTGCAAAACTTTCCTTTGCCGAATTCTGTGCCCCTGATACCTTTGTGGGTACTAATAGGGCTCATCACAACCATGAGAATATTACAGGAAACTGTAGAGAATTGCTGAACTTGAGAAGTGTTTGGTTTTCCATTAGCAAAGAAGAAAAAAATACATTTTTCCCCTGGATTTTGGAAAGTTTTGTCGGCGTCTGAACAAATTCCAAAAGCGTCAATTATTCCAACTTCTTTGATATACTCTAAAAAAATGTTCAAGCGCAGATATTTTCCTGCATTAAGAACTAAGTGGAGAGAAATGACGGAAACACTTCGACAGTGCAAGTTTTTGGGAGACATTGTAAAACGATGTTTTTTTCCTAAACTTAACAGAGAAAATAAAGTGTAGTTCTTTGCTTTTATGACAAAATGGCGTGCTCTCTCTATTTTGCGTACATGCAAGTGAGCAATCGTTTCATCAACTCGGAAACATTCTAACGCCCGGACTACAGCTTTCGGTGCCCAAGTTGAGTCTTGTACACCATAACCGATTACGTATTGCGTTGAACCATTGTAAGCTGCAACCATACAGATATCAGAAAGAGCGGGTTGTGCACCAGCTTGTAGGAGTCGTCGAGCTATGTTAAAATTCGGTAATGATAAAGCATAATTTAGGACATTAAATCCATCTGCGTCAATAGCGTTTATATCGGCCTTGATGCTAATAAGAAATTCAACAATTTTTTCATTCCCGTTAAAAGTTGCAACATGCAGCAAAGAATTCGAATGTGAGGCAAGCGAGGTAAGAGAAATACAGGTCTGGTTAACGTCTGCCCCTTTCTTAACAAGTAACTTCAGATTCTTTACACGTCCTGTTCTTGTTGCATAGCAAGCTTGCGAGGAATCTCTGAAGGGTCTTTAGGAATATTGATACATTAGGTGATCCATCGATGTCTGAAATATTATGCAGAAAGAGTAAATTCAAAAAATCAGAATTAGGATGGCGAGCTGCTCTAAACAGCAGTTCTCTATTTCTTTTATACATTGGGTTTGTGTTGTGGCAGTCAAGTTGAAGAGGCAGTATGCTGAACGATTCTTTTCTTTTTTCATCCATTCCCCCTTCGCTGATATGGAGAGCAAGATCCTCTACTAACTCAGAACTTACGTTGCCATTTCTATTCGTCACCTTCTTGATTAGAAAATCTGCTATCATATTATGGCCTTTCTCTCTTGAAACATAAAACATGGGATTTTCTTTAGTTCTGTTTAATGAGGTAAGCCACTCCATTACGTAACGATGGTTAAATTCTAGCGGCGTATGCGCATCTTTATACCGTACATAATGACCAAGCTGACGCAATGCATCAACGACATCAGTGTGGTAACCAAACGATTGAGGGTTAGTCACTGCTAGAACTTTATAAATAGTTAAAGCATCCATACCGTTGGGCCTTGTACGATCAGCTACCATAACACGCCGAGGAACCCACCTTCAGTTTTACTTTATCTGGCCTGACCCAAGAATGGTTTTGCGGACGAGTCACTACTAACTTTGACGGTCAGATTCCGATATTTGTCGGCCGTCCGCGATTTGGTTCTTGCAAAAGGTCCAAAAGAAGCAAAGGTGCTTGCAGGCAATGACCATCGTTCCCAGTAGAAAAGTCCTGGGAACGAACGGTCAAGAATAACCGGGTAGTTTCCGGAATAGCGTGTTTTGACATTCTTGTGTAATTCTAAATAAACTATTGTACCTCACAGAGATTACAAAAAGCTGAAGTTCAGTTCACCACTCCAACCTTTTATAACCATTTTTATTTGATCTCGTGTACTGACCCCCCCTTCCTTGACTAGCAATTTTGGAAACGTTTAATAAGAGAAACAATACGAAATTTATTTTGCAGCACAGATTCCTTTTTATGCCCCCACTGCTTCTTTGCTCCCTCCCTTTTTGAAATTTCTTGATTTGCTCATGATTTAATAGGTCAGCACAAGAGGTTTAGAAATTTTTGTTACTTTTCAACTGTCAAGGCGACAAGCAGTTACAAGTGTCAGTCCACACATTAGCTATTTAACCAAAGAAATCAAATGGCAAGAAGTTCATATTATTTATACAATGACATTTGACCAAACACTGCGCAATTTTCTCAACAACTTGTCTCGCAATGGTTCAACATGTAGCGTTGCAAGTTGACGAGGTTTGGTTTTGAGGCTCTGTTACACTGTGCAATTTTCTCAGTAACTTGTCTCGCAATGCTTCTCGGAACGAACAAGATGAAGTGTGCGCTTGCGCTCTTGTTAAAACTGCCGTAAAATTGCGAGACAAGTTGCTGAAATGGATGATATACTGTGCAATAGCGTTGTCAACTTCTGCAATCCGTTGCGAAAAGAAGAGCCGAGTTCTACTTCGTGCAACGCTTCTCGGCGCAACAAAAAAATTGCGAGACAACCCATGTTACACTGTGCAACTCTCCAGCAACTTGTCTCGCAACGGCAGTGCTAGACAAGTTGCCGAGAAAATTGCAGTGTAACAGGGCCTTTAGTCTCATTTCAACGTTGTAAAAACTACCGTTCAATAAACTATAAAGCAAAATAGGATGGGAACCACAGCTGTTCTTTACAATGCACAGTTCTGGCACTATAATTACATGTATGACAAACAATACACGAAATCAAAGCAGATGGGTTAATCTATAATTTTTTTGGCATTCGAGCAAGATCCTTCGAAATGACAGGGCCGTCACAATATCAGTTAGAAACATTTCCACAATCAACTTCCAAGACCAAGAATTATCACTTGCTTGAAAGATTTCACCAAATTCGGTGTCAAACACAACATTGCCAAGGCAACAAGCGATACCCTTTATACATTTCGGCCACGTGCAAACCTGATATTTCAGGGTATTAGACACTCAAATTGGGCATGCAAGTCACCGAATTGGCGTAACTTACTAGTAGAACTCTTTACACAATTATTTTCCACAACCTTGTTCTCAAATGAATTTTACAAACTTTTTTTGTTATTATTAAAGTATCAAAAATGTTCTCTCCAGCTAATCAATTTGATTCAGTGCACCCCCCTCTGAATAAAACAGCCTGGATTAAAGTACATGTGCAGCGGAGGGGTTGGCACAGTGGTAAGATCTCTGCCTCCCAATCCTGAGGTTGCAAGTTCTATCCCAGGCTTGGTTGAGGGTTGAATATTAATTTGGTTTACAGACCTTCTTTCCTATTAAAGTTCACTCAAGCTTGTCTTGTCTTGTCAAGGTTTCTATTTCGTTCAAGTTTGTCTGGCAAGTTTGAGTCAACTTTGATTCTACTGATTTCAACTGATAGTTTGCCACGCTGGACGATCAACTGTGACAAGTCTGAGTCCGGCCGAAACAAACCCCCGACTTTAAAAACAATTTGAGAGTGGACCCTGACTTATCGAATGTCACTTTAAAAGCAACGATGTGACTGTGTATTGTGTGAAGCGAGGGCGAACGAGTAGAAATGAAACAACCAAAGGACAAACTTTGCAACTCGAAGTATTACCTGCTCAACAGCCAGCAAAACTCGTTGTTGATGGTGCAATAGGTGGCCCATCTTATAAAACTCTTGCCCGGCTCAGCTCGCATTACGCATGCGCCGCACGCATGCGCTGACAGTCGCGACACAAAGACGAAGAATGGAGCCGAAACCTTAACTCGGTACCTCACGGCCCGAGTAAAAAAAGCATTTTACTTTGTCAACAATTTATGAAAAATGTTGATTTCTTCCGGAACAGCTCTCGAGTAAGACGCCAGCGTCAGTTCAAAAGAAAGTAACATATTAGCAAACTGATGTGTCTGCCAGGTATTTTATACAGTTGTATGGTTTTCGGCTTATACATGTAGTCCGCAAAACTAATTCCGAAAGCGTGATCAGAATCCAATAAATAAACGAAAGAAACAGCTCGTAGAGCGTTCAACATGGAACCCATCATTCAACACAAGAAACGTCCCTCCACAGAAACAGTTGATACATTATGCTATTCGCCACGTTACTAACGCTATTTTTGAGTAGATACTGTCTCCTTTCGCGGTCATTTGCGTTACGTGGACAATTTGAACTTTCGCGCGCGTGTGATTCATATGGTTTATTGTGTTCAATATCGTCCCTCGATGAGCTGCTTGCACGACCTATCAATCAGTGTGTCGGTCAACTGTAAAGCCCTTTGTTGGCCATGTAAAATTTTGATAGTAATATGCGGATCTGAACCAGCTAGTTAGTTGGTTTGCTGGGGGTCCCTATTGTTTACCTATTCACAACATTAGACCGAGAGCATCTTCAGTGTCATGTGTGTTTACTACCAGTTTCGCTTTAATATAAGGATACTTCCCCTTTGATTTGATCTCGTCCCCAAATCATCTCGAACTCCAAAACGAGACCTTGGAACAAGATTACTCTTCATTTTGAAGGGCGGATTTAGGGGAGGGGCCGACTGCCCCCTCCCCCCCCGCTCTCCACCCCTTCCCCCTGAATTGATTTGAAGGACCATGAATTGGTTTGTTAGTTGTACAACTTGTCTTTTAGTATTTCTTCAGGAATTCAGGACTGTAATATCTGATCAACTTACATGAAGTCTACTCTCTTTCGTGATCCATAAATCACAAAAGTTGTTCGAACAGTTCAATCTTTTCACTTCGGGTTCAGTTCAGTTCTTCGTTCAAATGAAAAAAAAAGACACGAGCCGCGAGACCTCGTGGTTCAAACAAGTTCAACCGGTTTGTCAAATGTCACATCACGCATGCACGTGACTTCAATTTCACAACACCCCCTCCCCCGTTGACGGTTGACCAGCAATTTTGGACAAGTGATATAAGAATAACACTGAAGAAACTATTTTGGAGCACAGATACCCTTTTATGCCCCCACTACTTTTCATGATCAGAACTGCGGATTTGGGTCCGCAATTCCGAAATGTCTGGATTTCCCACCGATTTTATAGGTGAGCTCAAATGTTTTAGAAGCTAGGGAGATCGCAAATTTTGAGTCATTTCAACCGTCTTGCTTGAGGTGACTAGTATTGTCACAAATGTCCACCCATTTTAAAATAACTTTACAGTTATTTAACCAAAGAAAGCAAGTGGCAAGAAGTTCACAAATTGATAACAATGGAATATGATCGTATCAACCATTTGCTTTTTCTTTTTCTTAGTCTCGGTTCAAATAATGTAGCTGTAGAAACTACCAATAAATTATAAATCGAAAGTTCTTTACACATTCTTGGCATAATTATATTCCGATCTGGCATTGCATGACAAGCAAGACATGAAATGGAGATACGGATGGGTCAATATATATATTTTTGACATTCGAGCAAAGTCTATAAAATATCAATAAAAACTGACACGGTATTTAACAAGGCAATCGGAGGCTAGTGAATCGGGGTAAAATATGGTTCTTAAAATTAACACGCCCCCACAAAGCGGTCTTCTCAACTTCTCAAACAACGCAAGATTACTGCCAACTTTACAAAAAATACATCTGAAATTTGTTTGTTTCCTGTCAAACTTGATATAATTCAAATATGCAATCAACGCAAGAAGTATGCAGCAGGCTTAAAATTTTACAAATTTATTTTTAAGATTTTCTAAGGCAAAGAAAAAATCACATCAAGATTGCAACTCCACATAAACAGCACAACAAATATTTGTTGTTAAAAAGTTCCATTAATTTAGTGCGTTATAACAGGGCTTTTCAAGGCTCTCTGGTCCCAGGGTAACGTGGAGGCTGGGGAACGGGAAGCAGACTACTTTTAAACGAAATTTGGCACACGAATAGAAAATCACAAGACAACAAGTATATTTACTTCAATGCAGTTTATTGATACGTGGCAACATTTAAATAAAAAATATCGTTTTATACAAAATCTTACTGATCTGAGAAGCAGAAAAATTTACTTACTTTCCTAACTTGGAAAAACGAGTCAAATCGACAAGAACATTCCCCTTTCAATATAAATAGTATTTTACAGACAGTAATACGTTTTAAAAGGCATGCTTTGTATGAGAAGTTTGAAACTGCACTCTTAGTTCATGAACTACAATACTAATATTTCTTCCATTAAACTTCATTGAAGTCACTCAATTGTTTGCAACGGTTTTAGATACAAATCTAACAAGATGTGCTTCCAATTTTTAGACAGTGCAAAGCACATTGCCCTCCTCTTGTATTTCCTAGAAAGACACTGTGCTACACTTAAATCGCAAATTGCATGCGAAGCTATTTACAGTATTTCGCCTATAGCCCCTCCCCTATAGGCGAATCTTTCGTGACGTCATTATTTACGTTCTGCTTCATTAACATACACTTTCAGGTAGAGAAAAAAAACAAGATAAAATATAATTGAATATAAAATTTAAGAAAGCTAGTCGAGGAAAACACTGGACTAAACTTTCGGTTCTATACATGCAATTTTAAAGAAGATATCGATGTTCATAAAAACTCGAAAGAGCCGGGTGGCAAAATCGTTAATGAGCCATACATTTTTTGTAAAATTTCCAGGTTTTAAGCACGCATCACAAGAGAACTATTTAACCTATCGGCTTCATATTTTCAGACGAAGCTAATTTTGTGAAGTTCTTTCAATATTCAGAACAAGCGATTTTGTAGCTGGAGTAAAAACAAGGGTACCTATGCTAATGACGCAAAAAATGTAAACAAAGATTTGCCCTATAGCACCTTACCTACAGCATCTCGCTCAATCAGTAAGGCTCCACTCTGAGAACAAAATATTCCATTGGTTATTGAACAATAACAGTGACAATAACTGACACTTTTAACATAATGCTATTGTATGTTTGTTTTCAGGGTAAAGGTTTGGATTACTATATATTGTCTTTTTGTCCACTGGGATCTTTCGTTCTCAGATTCGAGGGTGACTCCGTTTAATCCGCCGTAGTTTACTTATTTTTATATTTCATAAAACTTCACTGAAATATGCAAGTATTTTTGAGTTTTGACGAAATAGGGGTAAATAGCGTTTGATAGTATTACTACCAGCGTATAACGAATATATGCAAACTTGAGATGTTTTTGGCCGAACTTTGCGTCCATGATATATTTGTGGGTACTAATGGGGCCCATCACCACCATAAGAATATTCACAGAAAACTGTTGAGAATCTCGTAACTGGAAAGTGTTTGTTTTCCATTGAGCAAACAAGAAAAAAACATTTTTCACCTGAAGTTGCGTAATTTTTGTCGGCGCCTGAACAAACTCTGAAAGTATTAAGTATTCCAACTTCTCTCAGGAACTCTAGAAAAATGTTCCAGCGCAGTTATTCTCGTGCACTAAGAACTAAATGGATAGAAAAGTAAAAACACATCGACAGTACAAGTCTTTGGGTGACATCGCAAAACGATTATCGAGAGAAATAGGCGTTATTTTCCGAAACTGAATGGATAAAAAAAATCGTATTCCAATGCTCTAATGAAAGAATGGAGTATTGATTCTTTGTTGCTTGTGCACGAATGCAAGTGAACAATCGTCTCACGAGAAAATCCTAACTCAAAAGTTACAGCTTTCAATGGCAAAAGCGAGTCTTTTACGCCATAACTGATTAGGTAATGCCTAAGTCAGTATAAGGTGCAGCCATACATGCTATAAGTCAGTATAAGGTGCAGCCATACACAAATGCACAAGCTTATAAGAGTCTTCGAATTATGTTCATATATTGGCATTCGGGAATACTCAACCATTTCTTCATTCCGAATAGTTGTTGCAACATGCATCAAAGAGCTCGAAAATGGCATAAGTAGGCTCTCAGGAACACACGTCTGGTTAACGTCTGCCCCTTTCTTAACAAGTCAAGTAACTTTAAATTCTTTACACTATCTGGTCAGGTATCTACGAATGCTCGGCGTAATGATATATTAGGTGATGCATCGATGTCTGAAACATTATGCAGCAAAAGCAATTTCAAAAAATTAGAATTACGATGGCCAGCTGCTGCAAACAGAAGTTCTTTATTTGTTTTGTACACTGGGTTTGTGCTGTGGCAGTGAAGTTGAAGAGGCAGTATGCGAAACGATCATATTATTTTTTGGTCCATTCCCCCTGCCACTTGTATTCGTCGCCTCCTTGATTAGAAAATCTGCTATCATATTATGACCGTTCTCTCTTAAAATATAAAACAAAGGGATTTCATTAGTTCTGTTTTTAGAAAGATGTAAGCCACTCTATTGCGTAACGATTGTTAAATTCTAGTGGGGTGTGCTCATATTTATACCGTACACAGTGACCAAGCTTACGCAATGCATCAACTACGTTAGTGTGGTATTCAAACGATTGTGAGTTAGTCACAGCTAAAACTCTATAAATGGTTAAAGCATCCATACCGTTTGGCCTTGGACGATCCAGCTACCATAACCTCAAGTATCTGTCGACATAATTTAAAATCTTAAGTTTGGGAAAAATGTCTTTGAACGTTACGCAAATAGAAATCGCTTAAACCTCTTGGAAATAAGTACAAATGACGGTCAGAGTTCTTGTCCTTTTTTGAAACTATTAAGCAAGTCGTCCGACAATTCTGTGACAAAGAAGAAGTTGCCATTGCTGTGTTCAGCTATTTGTTTTATCTCAGTACTGGTGACACTTTCGATGTGGGTCAGATTACTGATATTGGCGGCACGAAGCTTTTCCTTCAGGAGTCCTTCAGCATCCTTCTTGGCTTCCCCCATGTAATTTCCTACGTTGATCTGTCTTACATTGCTTGGGTTGAGGGTGTCATATTGTGACTGTGGTGTTGAGGTAGTTATAATCCCTAACCACTTAGGAAACTTATCGAGATGATCCAGAATCACCTGAAGAATGGAGATTGTTCCTTTATAACTACCATAACCCTCATCCATGCCATCGAAGACAATCAACTTTTTAGTAGAATCTTCCAGAAAGCAGGTTGAAGGAAACTGCAAACACTGTTTGATGTAAGTGCTATTTTTAATTAATCTATGATATTCTGGCTTTTCTGGCTATGACGTTGGTCAGATTCTGGACAAAAATTGCAGGCTTCCATGTGTCTTCATTCCTGAAGTTGCACGCATAGTATCCAATGAGATTATCGTAAACAACATAACTAGATGTGTTGCAAATAAGATGAGCTACTGCTGGTGACTTTCTAAAACCGACATCTTCAATAACTATAGCGATGGTTGGGGAGTGTTGCGGGAAAAGAACACGTTCAATCCGTTCGTAGAGCCAACGTCTTCTTGTGAAATTCTCCGTGCGCGTCTCCATGGGACCTTTTAGTGGAATCAGCTGTAGCTCACCAGGAAGTCGAACTGAAGAATCTTTCGGCCACCCTGTAAGTAAAGAAAGAGTGTGAAACGTTTCAGTGCAATTTTTAATGAAAAGCTGGACACTGGTCTTCCAATAATACTGAATTTGCAACTGAGTGCGGTGGTAAAAACCCCTTTGGGCTTCTACCACGAAAGATTCAGAAACAAATGGCTTTCTATCAAAGACAATAAATATACAGCTTAAACTGTGTTCTAACAGTTGACATTGCCGACACGGAAAAACAATTGTTTGCATTTGCTGTTTGATAAACTTCCATCACTACAACTACGAAAACCTTGAAACACAATAAATTAGTTGTGGAATACCTTGTAAAGGCAATAGAGAACTACGCCTTAATAAAACTAATAAAACAAAACCAGCTATGGCACGAGTTTTGTTTCCACATCATAGGTATGCATTATAGCTATTATTTTAGATTCGCTTTCACTACCTTTTCCCTAGATATGTTTTCTCAAACACTGTAATATTGAACTTAATACCGAATTTTTGTAATTGCTTTTGCTGCATAATATTTCAAGCATCCGATTTATCACCAAAAAAATGTTTTAAGCGGCACACGAGTTTTGTAAGCATTTAGCACATCTAAAAAAAAAACTTTTTCCAAGTACCTGGTCAACTGCTCAATTAATGGCAACAAAAAGGGAATATGGAAGGAGGGAATCGTTGAAGGGGTAACAAGTGACAATTGTTGTAGTATTGTCACTGCTTAATAAATATAAATGGCAGACTACAGAAGCTGTGTGAAACTTCCTAGTTTTAAAAATATCAAACTAAATATATACTTACCTTTTATATTCGAGTCAGATGTTTGCTCCTTCTTCATAGTTGTCCAGTTCAGCCGAGCTTTGAGATTGTTGGGGATGTAATAGTAAGAGAGATACAAACATACACAAACAACAATAAACGTGCCTATCTTTTTCATTGATGATTTGATATTGTTGACACTCATAATAGTGTCTTCTAAAACTTCTACAACTTTAGAAAGTTCAGTGATCATACGGTTCAACCGACGTGTTCTTTCTGTTGGGAAGTCATCGTCTGACTGAGCACAAACCGTATCGATGGCATCTGTAGGGACCCCGAGAGCGTCAAATGAATCTTTAGCAAGTTGTATTAACTCGTTGAACCGTACTGTGTCAATTTCTTTGGTATTTGGTGAATGATTCTGGACATTTCTTAGTCGTCAAAGTTGATCAATCGCCAGAACGCGAACTTCTTTAAGACTCCGACCTGTAGCGCGTGGATGAGGAAGGAAATCATTCGGTCGTACCCCACCCGGTCCTCTCGTCTGGCTGAGGGTTCGGAGTGTTCCTGTAGCATCACGAACAGAAAACGTTTTAGCGAAAATGGTATTTTTGCACAGATCTGTAACATCCCAATTTTTGATGGATGGTGGTAACACTGGTTTCCCCTCATTTGACCCCAGTGTTCTTCTAACGGTAGGCGAATCGTCCCAGGTGTAACGTACTGGTCCAGGGAAGGATCCGTATTTGGAATCCCACATGTCGACAAAACAATGACGCAGAGCACTGGGGAACTCTTCAGTTACAATGGCTGCGAACTTGAAGTGGTTGAGCTGTTCATTGGTGAATACCATGGCTGCGTAACTCTGGTTGGTTAAAAAAACCCGACATCTCCAATTGGTTTAAGTTAATGCTAATGTATTAATGCTGATAGCATTAGTAGAAACAACAGGAGCAAAAATGACGTCACACAATATCATATATAACGAGGTGATAACAAATTCTTACTAGCCCACTTGTTCTATAACTTGTTATCTGTCCCTACGTCTAACACCAAGAGCTATATCGTGACAGCGGTTACCGTGAAATTTTAAACTTTATCCTGATACATGCGGTAAGCCAAGACAGGCCACGAGTCGAGGTTTCGGCTCCGTTGTTTATTTTTGTTTGTGTCGAGATTTAGTCATAAGCTATTGTTCTCAGTAATTTGAGGCGTCATATTAAACTAGCATTAAACTCGCCCAAGCTTCAGTGAATGGCGCAGTGGAGGCCATCCCATAGCTGGCATGCATTGCCTTGGCCTCAACTTGGCCTCCTTAATCTCTATTTACACATGGAGAATATTCGTGAAGAAAGGTATTTCATAAAGCCCTAACAAGAGACAGTATTTTGCTTTCAGCAATTCGATTGATTTGGAAATTTCCAGAACGTTGCTTACAAAGTCGATAATCTGGTCACGTGTAGTTTCTTTGGAGAACGGACATGAAAAGTGGTAGAAGAAACGTCTACGTTTATAAAAATTAGATAGTTTTCGAATGTGTAAAGCGATGGCAAACAAAAGCGTTTGTTCTGGAGGTTAATGAAGCTGAACATACCTTATTGTATTAGCAATATAGCTGTAAAACGGGTTGTGTAGTGTTGACTCGACTGTTGCAATGTTCATACTTCGAGATGAATAGACGTGATACTGATAAATCAGATTACAGAATGTGGGTTTTGAAAATAAGCAGGTCTTGGTTGTTTTGTACTGTAGCAAATAAATGAAACTTGCAATGTTTAAAAGATAAGAGTTTGAATTGTATTCCCCCAAAAGATTGGATCAAACTGATCCAGGTCAAACTTCTGTCAGACTGTTGCCATTGAACAGTGCCTGCGTTATGTGAAGGTATAACTAACAAGATACGCAGTGGTTAGGCTATTGGAATAACCGTTTTTCTATTTATCTTTTCATTTCAAAATGAAAACAATTTCAGTATTATGCGGCACGAGTTTGGCTTTTTAAAAGCCTCTTGTTTATGTGAGTAAGCAAGTGTCGCGTAAAAACTGACCTTTTATCAGTCAAATCCCCCCTCCCCCCTTGTTTTTCGTTAGTCATACAGCCAAACCGATTTTTAAAGGCCTAAAAACTACTGTGCCCGAAAGCTCGGTATGTGTTTACATTTAAGGTATTTAATAAATTGCACTTTTTGCTAGTTTTAAACTGGGCTGTTTGTTTAGAAAATTTAGTACAGTGTATTTCCTGACTAAACCATGGAGCTGTGTAAATGGAAAGTTTCCATCCTATATTAAGCACACAATCCTTTGTTACGTAGAAATGATCATGATGAACTGACCTTGAAATGAACTGAAGTTGAACCTTCAACTCCAACAACTAGTCTCGTAGTTGCCGTAAATATCTTTTACTTTCAGTCTGATGCAGTCAGTGTAAAAGTACGTGAAGGAAAGGAAAAAACGAAGGAAAAGTAAAAAAAACACGTAGGTTTTTCGAGTCCTGACTGAATCATACAAAGCCGTTAGCAGCACGTGGTCGTCGTTCGAGCTCAGTAGCTATCAACACACTCTGATCAGTGGACCTTGCAGTTACATTATTATGAAAACTAGAACGACAACTTGAGCTTTGATGCCAGACTTGTTCATTGCAGTACTTTGCCGAGATTTAACTGAATTGTGAAAAATCTTTTTCCTAAATAGTAGTTGAATATCACTACCCCATGGACGACTGTTTTTCAAACTGCCCCCGCAAATCAGCGAACAATTGGTAAACTAGCAAGGACTTGTCCCTGAACTTGCTTCAGCGCACATTACAAGAACAGTTTAAATTATTCTGTGAGTTTCTAAAACGTTCCAAAAGACCAAAATCAATAAAACGGACGCTTTAGTTACCAGCAAATCAATAACAGCTACTTTTATTGGAAGAAAGTGAACGGTTGCTGTTTGTTTGCATTCGAAGAAGTAGTACCTGGCCCACCTGGGAAATGTTGAAGTTGTGCATAATCAGAGCTAAGGTAATGCAAGCGTAAGCACTATTGATATGTCCTTTTAACCGAGGTTTCTAAATCAGGTGTCCGTACCGTGGACTAAGATGTTGGTTCTGTGGGGTGGAATACAGTTCTATGAAGAATCATCAGGATCAACTGTCGAGCTAACTGTGCTACAATGGCGCTAGTTTTTTCTTCACCATATAAAGGAGATACAACGAGGGCAGTTTTCCTTGAGTGAACTTGTCGGTAGATGCCGAATGTTGATTGCATCAAGCAACGCCTATAGCAGGTCTGGTTATGAGTAAGACAGGTCATGTCTTCTTTATTAGTATACTCGGGTATACTAGTTATTAGATAGTATATTTATGGAATATTGGGAGTACCTGGAGACAAACGTTATTAAACTGCGTGAGTGGCTATTCATAATGTGTGATCAATAACCGCTTTCGGTTTCGTTTTCCTCGGAGTTTTTATGTAAAGCTTGTACAAAAGCTGCGACCATACTACTACCTATCGTAACACTTTATAATTATAATTGGCGGCAACGTCCCATATGGCCAATGCAATATGCAAACTATTAGGGGAACTAGTTAAAGTTTAACAGCAGCCACTCAAAAATGAAAGCTGAAATAACCTAACAACAAACAGAGGTCAGGCGTTTTAGTAATGTTCTCTGAACGAACAGCCCTTAGTCAATGCCCAAAGGAGATATACATGTATAAAGAACGCGTGAGAGTTCAACAAAGTTAGTAGTCTCGACTCTCAAGAACATAAATATCTTCTAGGACGGTCTAATTGGACCGGCCACACGCCGAGGTACGCACCTTTAGTTTTACTTTATCTGGCCTGACCCAAGAATGGTTTTGCGGACGAGTCACTACTAACTTTGACGGTCAGATTCGGATTTTTGTCGGACGTCTGCGATTTAGTTCTTGCAAAAGAAGCAAAGGTGCTTGCAGGCAGTGACCATCCTTCCCAGTCGAAAAGTCCTGGGAACGAACGGTCAAGAATAACCGGGTAGTTCCCGGAATAGCGTGTCTTGTGTGTAATTCTATGTATACTACTGTACCCCACAGAGATTACAAAAAGCTGAAGTTCACTTCACCGCTCCAACCTTTTAGAAACATTTTTTATTTGATCTCGCGGTGCGGGGGGGG
>JAOBRH010649107.1:0-15290 GCA_027575125.1 Umimayanthus parasiticus | reverse complement strand
CACGGCACTCAACTTTTAACGCAACGCCGTTGCGCGAAAAGTCGCGCGAAAAGTTGGATCGTGTAACACCACCTTAAGGCCTATGCAAACGGACGCAACAAGTCACAACATTGTTGCGTGTTGTTGGCCAACGCGTGAGTTTGTATGGGACTAAAGGTTTGACCGGTTTCAAACTATATGCAAAAAGTGCCAGCATTGTTGTGGTTCCACGCAAACGGACGGAACATGTTGGGCCCAACACTGTTGCGTGTTGTTGGCCAAGAATGTTGCGTCGGTTTGCATGGGCCTTCACGTCTGACGTACGGCTTTTGTGCAACTCGACGCAGATAAACGATGACGGTTTTCACAAGTCTTTCTTCTGTTCCATAGAGGGAAACTGCGCTGCGAAGCCTGGCTAAAATATATTATCAAGTTACTCTTAGTAGAATCTGTTTTAGCCCAAAGCCGACTCTGGCAGAAGCATATAGCTCCATTCAACTGTCCCAGCTAAAATTATAAAAATAAACATAGATTTTAATCTCTGTTTATTTATACAATTCTCGCCAAGTAATTAAAAAGACTTTTAAATAACGCTGTTTAATTTTAAGGCACGCAAGATTCGACTCGTCCGGCCCCGACTGATATGAGGGAGGCGTTTTCAATTGTGACCGGCAGGTTGTTGTACTGACTAAAGCGCTTATAAACTACTACTAGGTTCAATAAACAACGCGAAATTATTACTTATCAATTCATTTTCATAAACAAAAGGCTAAAAATATTATTTGCTTTAAGATAATTACTTTTTTGCATTTAAGAAATGAGATTAGATGAATATAACTGTTAGTTTTAAGACCGCCTGGGGAAAGCAAAACTATTCACGCGTAATCTGCGATGGCGCAAAATTTTATAATTTTATTTTTTCAAATCTCAAAATTCGAAAGGTTTTGGAGTTCGGTTGAGTCAAAATTTTGTAATGTTTGTAATTGATCAATTAATCTAACTTTTATCTTGGCCCTCTTTCTAATAAGCAAAACGAGTTTCTTGTTTTCTGATAAAAAACAGGTTTTTGCAAGAAAGAATCCGGACATCGATTGAGGTATTTCTTTGGGAAACAAAGCAACAGTTGGCTTTATTGTGTCCTAAGTTTGGAATAACTCCAGCGAGTTAACACTCGGATCGCTTAACCCACGCGGGTACAAAGGATTAGATTTTCATTAGGCCTAGATAATGTAACCCTTGTAATCGAGACGCCTTTCTATAGGCTGGCAAGTGCAATGAAAACCGCCTCTGATAATAGAACAAAAGCTCTTGTGAGAGATTGCAAAACAAAGCAACTTCTCAAATCTGCATTTTAATGTCACTCGAGTTCTTTGTGTGCAAAATGTTGGAAAAGCAGTTTTGAAGAGTCGTCTTGAGAAATCATAGTCGTTGGGTTATCTAACATAAACGGAATGAGCAAGTAAGAATCGAAGACGCTAGTTAGAACTTTTGTTAGTAAGTTTTTCTAAGTAAAGGCAAACGTGTTAAGTTGTGCTGTATTCGCTAACGTCACCTTACATCCGTATGCAGCACTTTTGGACATGACAGAATTTTCACCTAACGAATTCCTGCTTCTATAAGAAAGCTCTTCTCTTTCAAACAAGCTAGAAAGAACTGAGATATCAAAGGTTCTTACAGCAGTAATAGTATTTTCATAAAGAGAGAGTTGACATTGTTTGGAAGCCGAACTGAGCCGAGCTTTGCCGAGTAACATGCAGTTTGTCAGCGCCTACTGGTTCTGGCCGAACATGACAAACAAGCGCAAGATATCTCAATAACCTCTCGAATGTGGAGCTTCAGTCGTGTCCTAACTGTGAACACACTTCAACGTTCATCTTCTCTGATTGAAAGAAAAATTAATTTTTAGTTCGCCTTAGTAGCTCTTGATGGAACAACTGAATGTTTAGACTGTGGGCAGGAGCCATTCAGTGTTTATCTGGTAAGGCGTTTGAGTGATGTCTCAATCATTCAAAGTGTCCGAAACATGGACGTCGGTAAATAATTTCGAGAAGTCAATTACCTCAAAAACATTAGTGTACAAAGTATTCTAATATCTTCTTCCAAGTTTACCAACCTCGAGATAACCGTTCAGGACGCATTAAAAAGTTATTACGTGCACAAATTTGCATGGCTAGCTGGGGCTTAACTTGATTGTGCCTGAGTACCTTTGAACGAACTAGCGTAACTAAACTCTGCTTTATTTCGTCCAGGAACCGTCCGCCATGTCAACCGAACGTGACATGGTTGGCCAGAACATTGGGGAAAGAGTTAACTCTGGTAAATCGCCAGTGCTGAGAAAACGCCGCACACGAGAATATATTCCCAGTTCGCGCGTCAGACAACGCGTTGATGGCTCAGTCGCCACCAGCAGAAACCATGTCCAAAACCTAAGGACACGCGACGCTGTGGCGCAGGATTTAGGGTACGATTTGGCCAGCCTGGAACAGAGATCGACTGCGCTGTGTCCTGATCAAAATATGACATCTTCATTTACAACAAGAGAAAACTGCCACCTCCAAGAAATTACTCAGAATGCATCTTCTGAAAACTCGCAGATCAATGATCGCTACCAGATTCTAAAAACAGAGAATAAAATCTTGCGAGAACGTTTGCAGAATGCACTGCAGCGAGAAATGAAAGCATTGAAGACTTTCAAGCGTTTGGCAAAGGAGAACCGACAGCTAAAACTGAGCGTGAGACGATATGAGAAGACATTGCTTGGGCTTTATGACGAAGATTCGGGTAAGTAATACATTTATTTCTTGTGAGTTTGTGTCAGAGAGGCGCTGTTATTCCAAAGTCGATGGTCTGAAAGACAGAAACACACTTGATCTTTGGGCCAATAACTTTGAGCTTTCGTCGGAATGAAGAAGAATGAAGTTCGTTCTGCTTTGAAACCGCTTAACTTTAAGTTACAGCTTGAGCTTCGAACAGTTACATAGTCAGACATTTTAGGGTTGATAATTGAATTATCTAAAATAATCATCGCCAGCTCATCACCAACCTAGCACCTCATTAGAGTTCCGATGTATTTGTTGGTACAACAAATTTTTCTTTAATAAACGGAAATGAAACCATTTTTCAAAAGAAATGTATTAATTCCCGGTCGTGTGATTTATAATAGAAACAATTCTCACCGGATTGTACTTCAACTTTACAAATACAATACAATACCAAACCAACATTTCCTTCAACAAACCGCATTAAATTTTCCCATTTATTCAAGAATTTTGTACGATAATTATATTCTTATTTTTGTTGTATTCGAATGGCAGTTTGCTGTTCTCTAAGTATTTTTAGACAATTTAAATATTGTCAAGATATCCGGTTGATAGCAAAAACTTTAATTCTACACAGTGACATTAAGACTTCGATTATAGAAACGTTTCGGGACACTTCAGCAAATGTTATCTCAGTATAGATAGTAGTTCGAAGTCAGATCTAGACTGTTGCCTTTTGAGTACGTATATAATTATAACAAACGTCTTAAACAACAAGTCAGTTTTATTGTGTTTTGTTTAAAGCAACTAATGATTTAGTGTGCATTTGCAACTTCACAATTCCGTTAATTTATCATGCAAAAATTTAAATATAAAATTAAGTACCATTTACCAAATTAAGTATCGTTTTGGTTTTGATCAATCAAATGTTGTTTTGTTCCACCACAGAATAGGCAGTGGTAAACTGAAAAAAAAAATCATGAGTAAGAATTCAAACGCTAAGCTAAACTATTGCCGGAAAATTATAGTTCAGTCCTGGTATGTTTAGACATTCTGTCTCCCGATGCCATTCAATATTGCTTTTAGTCTAAGGATGCTATGTTTCGTGTATTCTGTTTGTTTGTTTGTTTGTTCGTGAGTAACAATTTTCAATTCTATTTAATATACAAAAGCTGCAATATAAAGACATGATGACAACGAATATATGTAGTATTAAACTGATACGTCTCCAGGTGCAAGACTAAGACGGCAAACATGCAATGCCACTAGTACAGGGTGGCCTTCGGAAATTAGTATATATACTACGGCCTTTAAAACTCGTATTTTCAGCCAGCCCTCCTTACTAGGAAACAAGTCTAACTATAAAGATTTTGTATTGCTAAGAGTTTAGAAACAGGGCGAAGAAATAAGCTCCTATGCATAAATATGAAAATCGCAACGGAGAATTAGAGTTTAACTGATCGTATAACAGATGATAAGAAAATCGAAAAATGTAACCGAATGTAACTTTCAAATAGATCGCTGAAAGATGCCACGAAGTAATTTTAATCTCCATTCCATCCCACCACTACATGTAGTGCCACTGTAATGCTTGCTTGTGTTGTGTTCTTATTGTTTAACCAAACGGGCGATTGAAAATAGACCGATAAAAAGCTTAGCCGGACTGAATGAATCGATACAAGGTTCAACTTTACAACAGAAACAATTCGATCTCTCTACTCCTTTGCCTCCTCGCAAACTATTACGCTTCTTTTTTATAAGAACATGTAAAATTTGGTTGAGCCTGAAGATGTTCTTAATTCATCCCATACTGACCTTTTCTTAACTTTTTGGGCAAACCTCAGCCTCAACGTTCTTATAAAAAAAGTGGCTACTAGTAGCCTACACTCGGGCCGCAGTAATTATATCTGTGCAACACAAAAAGGGTTCTTTTAAAAATATTGGGGACAACTTTTAAATACAATTTATCAAACACTGGCAATGTTCCCCATTCTTTTGATGTTTCGCTGTATTGTAGCTTTGGCCTAGCTTGATCCATACATAACAATGGAACAGCTCCAGCAAGCTGAGTAATTAGTTGAATTTACAATAAATAACGATAACGAGTCTTGGCTAAGTTTATTTGGCTCTTAACTAGCTTTCCTGCAAGCTAAACCTTCAAAAGGGTGTAAAAATATGTGCACGTGTATCCCAGCTTTGACATTTACTGCATGCAGGTCTCACTGAGTTGATTCGTATTCCTTCAAAACAGAGTTATATAGGACATTCTAAAAGTCTTACGACCAGATCTATGATATAACATTTACATAAAGCAATCACTGTATAATTGGAACTAAGCTAGAAGTATAACAAACATGAAGAAAATTCTAAGAACGAATTTTTTTTTAGGTTGTTTGAACAAATCATAACTAAAATATCTCCGTCAGTAAATGTACAAAAGTGTTTCTGCTGTTAATACAAAAATAGTCATGAAAAGTAAATAAACATGTGGTTGATATAAAAGAAATTGTGAAAACCTCTTTGCATTTTATTTGTGTTACGTGACGCGTCAGAAGTCAGCGTACTTCATTTGATCAGTCACGGAGTCACACAACCCGTGTAACGGCAGTCACTCGGCAGTTGTTGTTCATACATTTGAGACATGAATAAAGGGTGTAGAATAACTATTTTCATATGTCGAATTTTATGTAGTATGGTGTTCCCCGTTTATCAGTCGCCATAGATTGTGAATTTGCCACTTCATTTATAAGTTTTGTTTCATTTCATTGTTGTTTTTATATCAATATACACGCTTTCTTTTATAAGAACAATTTTGTAAGAAGAACGAGGCTCAAATTTGGCCAAAAATTAAAAACAATGTAAGAACAATCCAGGCTGGGATTTGGAATCATAAGTGCAAAGTTTACTCTTAATAAAATTCTATATTATTTTCCTCAAACTCGACTGTATCGAACGCTGAAATACTCCAAATTCTGAGATCGATCGAATTTCCATTGCGATCTATTCGGCTTGATGATTACAAAATGGGTATATTTGGAATATTTTAGGAGTTATCTCTTATGTTGTTGTTCTTATGAGTGCTTCTAAAAATAAGAACAGCTTAAGAACAATCGAGGCTGAAATTTACTGGTTCTTATAAAAAAAAGCGTGTATGTGTAAAGGAAAAGAATATCAACTGGGACGTAGGTTCTATCTTATTTTCTCCTCCCGTTACACCTACACGCTTTTCTTTATAAGAACAATTTTATAAGAACAACAAGACTCAAGTTTCCCAAAAATTAAGCACAAGCTAAGAACAACTGAGGCCCGGCTTCAGATGCAATTGGAACTGAAAGTTTTTTTTTATTGAAAAACACATTACGTCATTACATGTAGCGTTTCCTGGCAGGTTTTTCTGCAGTTAGAAACACTGAGTGAGCAGAGAAGAAAATTCTAACCGTGCCGCACGTGTTTTTAAAACAACACTAATGACAGTGCGGAAGTGTATAATTGACATGATGGAAACAAGAACAATTTAAAAACAATTGAGGCTCAAATTGTGCAAAAACTTAAGAACAACGTTCGAGGCTCGGCCAAAATTTACTGGTTCTTATAAAAAAAAGCGTTTATTCAACTGTTTCTTGTTTTGTTTCTGTTAGTGATGTATATTTATATTGTTTTTATATCGAGGACAGGCGCGTAGCTACCTGTAAGCCAGGTAAGCCCGGGCTTACCAGTTTTTCTGAAACCCTAGCATTTTTCTTCATTCAATTTCTTTCATTTCGGTAAATGAAGGTACAGGACAGACAAAATGGTCCCTCGGGCTTACCGGAAAAAACTGGCTGGCTACGCGCCTGGAAGAGAATAAACTAAACTAAAAGACAAATGAAAGAACAACAACAGTGGTTGCACTATCCAGTATTATTACACCTTAGGTCTTAAATTCGTTGAGTAATGAGCTACAGGGACCCTAAATTACAAAGGGAACTTACAGTAATAGAACGATGAAACTTGAAAATCTATTTAAAACTACCACAAACTGTTACATAATGAATTGAAACACAGTACAGCACAGGGCCGCACAGCACAGGCACTATTAAACATAGACATGCACTAGTGCTGTTTACATTTTTTCACCAAATATTTCTGCATATTTTGTGCCGATTAGCAGGAACGTTAAATCTAAAATCGTTTCCGAATTGTGGAGTGATTTGTTCACACAGGAAACTTTCACTCAAACAATCGTATATAATTTTAGCTAATTTTTACAATAAAATGTTGCTCCGTGTTATTCTCGATACTTGGTATCACTGTCCGTGGTCAAATCACCTAATCGTGAAAGTATTCTTGGAACTTGCAGCCTGCTTGAACTATGCGAAACATCTCCAATATAGTCAAGTGGTTTTCCTGTCCAAAGTCAACAACACTGCACATTTTATGGTATTGTAAATTTTGTCACCTAAACAAAACGCTTGCTCTCTCTTGATCCAGCAAATGTTTGTCGCTTTTATTCGCTTTATTTTTCTTTCAGTTTATTATACTAATTTATCTATTAATATTGCAATCCATAAATCACTGCTTTCGGATAACTTTAGCCAAGTTTATATCTCTTTCCACAAGTTGCATGTGGCTCGTAGACATAGGTAAAGTCGATCTATACTATAGTCATGAAAAACACAGCCATGTAGTCACGTTCCAACAACTTTGAAAAGTGTTAACACATTTTAATAGCAAATAACCTCAGTTCATTGTAGACACTCGGGTTAGATGTATTTTCCATTAATTTCCGTAAGTTTAACAGCAAATGGAATTTAAAACCCCTAACGGAAACAGTTACTGAGCAACACAGGGCAAATTGTGTCTCAAGCTGGGGGGAGGCTACATGGATAAACAGAGGGGACGATATGTTGGCTGTCTGCCTGCAACCCATTGAGGTCTGAAAATTTATGTAAAAGGGGTGTTAGTTTTGGTGTTAGTAAAGGTTAACCACAATATGAAGGCTTTCTTAGCCACTATTTCTGCTTTTGTAAACCAAGAACTGGATAATAATGGGCGAAAATGAGAGAAATTCACTAAGAAATGATCGCAAGCAGTATTCGAGTAGCTCCTACTAAACATTTTCACTGAATATTCACACCTAGGAGGAATTTCTTATTTAACTTTTGCTTGAAAGTATTTTTAAATTCGGCAGAACTAGTTGATATATTTTTTGAAGTTCTTCGAAATGCATTGTACAAGGGGCACAAACGTGCAAGTCCCCGTGCGTACATGACTGAGAGTACAAGCCTTCAATGCCATCATCATAACGTTTAGAAAGCAATCATTCCTTTTGCACAAAATATTTCATTTTTCATTACAAGAAACTATTTCAGTTTGAATATAAAAATCTATAATAGGTTAAGAGCTGTCAGCTTGCACACCGAGGCACTTGGGAAGTCAACACAATTTACATATAGTTTCCAAATTTCCAAGATTTTGTGTATTTTGGGATCAACGCCCTTATTGTATTATTGTTCGTTGTTTGGCGTATTAGCAATTTTGATGAGCTCTAGGATTTTCTAAACAAACCATCTTGGAGATGTTATTAACCCCAGTAATGAAATAATTGAGTCCAGAAACAAACAGACCGGGTACTCGCTGGACTTCAGAAAATTTCGAGCTGATGTTCTTTTATCACAATCAAATATATAATTTTCGAGATTGTGTTTAAAAGTGATGACGTTCTGCGCTGTCTCCTCCTCTTGTCTGTGGCTGTACAGGCCAGTAAAATGTGGATTCAAGGGAGAAGGTATGAGATTAGGTCTTCAAACATGTTGAATTATTATTGCAAGTACAAGAGAAATCGTTTGCGCAGTTGAGTATGTGTCGGTATGCAGTGGTAGTGTGTTGCAGTGATTTTTAGAGGGCTCGCGATTGGGGGAGCAACTAATTTCAATAGCCGCTTTAATACATCTCTCATACTTTAGTTCATCAATTGCAGTTTAACTCGGCCGAGATATTTTGTACTGTACCATGATTTTCTAATCAAAACGAGCGAAACAGGTCAAAAGAAAAGATTGCTAAAAGTAAAGGTAAACAACTGCTTCCATATCATAAATTGGTGTACAGCAGGTAAACCAATCCAGAAATCGTCTTTCTTTTAATCCAATCAGGTTTTTTTAATTAAACAAGTTTCCTTGGCTCCTGTTTATCAAAAATACGCAATTCAGTAGTTGTATACTGGTATAAAATCCTTTGACAAGAGACAGTATAGCGGAGTATCCGGTTGCGGTTTCTAAACTGTTCATAAATTTCGCATTCCTCTGTTCTAAAACGTAAATGGCTTTGTTTTAACTTGTATTCGAAATTGATTAACCAGCGACTGACACTATCCCCCACAGTTCAACTGGACAAAAATGTGAACAACTTTGTTGTGTATCATGAGGAGTTCGATAAGAAAGAAACGACGCCCCCTTCAGCCTAGTACTCCATATAAGACTGCTTTGTTCAGCGGTAATTACCCATCGAATACTGCCTCAATTTTAAAGTAATTTTCTCATTCATTTTCTCTAACAATTCGCGGTACCAACAGTTGCGTAGTTTAATATTTATCATCTTTTGCAGTTGATCAATATGTTCTCACCTGTTCCAACCTAAAGGTTTTCACGTACGTATTTCTTGTCATGTCACAAGCAGTCACAGCTACACATAATTTAAGCAATAAAGCCTAGCGAGTTGTTTCGTCTTCTACTATCGATCTAATACAATTCGAACATCAGCCTGAAAATCAGCCTACCTCGAAATTATTCATGTACGTGACCTGTGCCAAAGTTAAAGCAAAACAAAATTTATCCTTAATTAGTACAACACACATAGTAATCAATAATTTGTTTTTTCGGTTGAAAGCTTTTTACAGATGTGCACCGCTGCATTCTCAATGATTTCTGTCAAGGACAAAAGACTTGTCGAACAAATTCGAAAAGTTTTGTCCTGGAGCGGAAATGTTTTTCTGGACAAGATCTTCTGAGAACTATAGAAAAAGCTTCTTGATAAGATTAGCAGATCATAAAGTCGCAATTTTTAAAAAAAAATAATGTAAAAGCTTGGTGGTAATACACGAATTTTGGAGAAAAGTTAAATCCCTGTAAAATTAGTCCAGATCTCCTATGATTTTAACAACTGGTATTTTGTCACAATAACAATCCTTCCAGTTGTCTAAATACTGCTTGGAAGAAAGGAAGAAAGCAACTTTGAAAACTGAACACTTCTATTTAAGAAAACAATGTATTCATTTTGTGGAAGAAAGCACCATTGGAATTTTTATCTTTACCGCAAAGTAGATATAGTTTTCCTCGACTATATACAATTATGATGGTCAGATAACAATATTGTCAAATTCGCACTAAATCTCAGATAAACTGGTAATTTCGAATAATGGCCTACATCAGTTCTGAACTATATTAGTTAAGAATTAAAAATTCTAGGTTACAAGCTGTTTTTAGGCGGAACTTAGATTATGAAAATTTACTTGGACTTTCTGAAAAATACGTTGTTAAAAATAGGCTGTCGGTAATTAGCTAGATAATCAATTATTTATAACTGCCCGATATACTTGCTCAAAGCCTCGCAAAACTGACGCAATCTTGATATTCTTCCTCGTTCGACCATTGTGCTTTTGGAATAAGAAAAAAAAAATCGTTTTGTCTATACTTGAATTATTTTTGGCATAAAACACGATAAAAAAAAAATCCCGAAAAATTTGAGATAATTGCGTGGTTCGTGTTATTGTTTGTAAGGCTGGAAGATCTCCCAATGCGTGTGCAACAGGTGTCTGTGTCATGAATAATTATTCAAACTTGTTGAAACTCTCATATCTTCCATTCAAGTTAGAGCTCAGCTCAAATTGCTTACTTAACTTCAGTTTTTCTTATTATAGAAGAACTTAGATTGCTTTTTGTAAAGCCAGAAGAGTGAGGAAAATATCATTTTGGAAGCCTGTGCCAAGAAGTCTTGATTCAAGACATTCGCCAGCTACTCTAACTCATTGAACGATTTTGCCGTTCGAGTCATCGCTCCAAAATAGGAAGAGATCCATTCAGCCACACTTGTAAAGCCAAACGACCATCGTTTTGATAAACTAAGAGCAATATTTTCTGTATAAATGTTGATGAACGTATATACGGATATTACACAACATGCGCAAAGCAGTTCCGAAGGGAAAGAAGCTTCGAAGAATGACAAAGTTGCGACTGTATGCGTGTCATTTGGCAGGTTTGTTGTGTAGTTAGGAAAAGGCAGTGTAATGTTTATTGTTGAAACTAATGAAAGAGCAGAACAGTCACGTAAAATTTTATTGCTTGCACCTGATAATGAGCTTCGCAAATTTTAATACACTATTCACCGGTATGTTAATAGCACGTCAGGTTTGTTTGTTCATCCGTCGAGAGAGCAAAGAAAGACACGGAACATGTCGTATGTTTTCTAAGACAGCGTTTAAACTTGACAAGAAATATTCCTGGTTCCAGTTTATGAGGGTATACTTGAGATCTGCATATCAAATTTAGAACTATTAAAGATTTACATCAGTTTTAGCCTTCGAGTTTTTAAATTTTAAAAGTATCATCGAGTGAATAGTTTTGTTCTTGTCATCTCGTTTGAGCGAGTTCCACAGTATTAATTCCTTCGCTGTTATGATTAGAACTGCTTTCGTAGTATAGATCTTATAGGATTATAGTACAGTTTTGTTCTGAAGAAGTGTTATACATATCGTGTTCTGAAATAGTTTACTTCAATACTTGCTAGTTCATCAGGAATATCTGAGTGAAGAAGTTATTAGAAAAGTTTTGACGGAAACTGAATAAAGCAAGTGTTCAACTTAAAAGCAATTTTAAGGTATTCCCCGACTGTTTTCCATATTTCTGCTTCACTGAACTGTAAAAATGATTTGTTTCATTTATCATTGCGAATTACTTCCAGTTTTTGCTTGTTCGTGTAGCAACAGCTCTTTAGCTATTGTTCGCCAAGGCCCAACTAAATACTCCGTTTCCATGGTTATTCTGAAGGGTGTCCAAGGCAATAATAAGTTTGGAGATCTCTATTTTTTTTTCATTGTGTTTGAGCAACATGGAGAAGATTTTACTTATTTTGAGGAAATTTTTTAAAAGTTCTGCCGTCGCGGTTTGGCAACATCTGAATTTTATGAGATTTTACGGTATCGCGACACGAAAACTTTAATAAGATTTCGAAGCAAATTTATCGCACCGTAGCACCAGAAACTTTTGCGTAAATGCAGTTGATGCGAAATCTCCAGTCACAGGATATGAAGTCATCCGAGAATATCTCAACACGGAGAATGATTGTTTATCCTTTTTTATAGACAAAGATACAAAATTTGTTGAAGTGTTTTAGTATTTTTGTTATTATCGCAAAGGTTCATTTCCCCCTGTGCAGATGTTTGCATGGCTCGTCACGCACGATTAGTCATCTTCGAAGTCACGTGACGAGCCAAATTAAACGAACGTTTGGCAATGATATAGATAGGCCTACACAAGGATCCAAAGTCACAATAGTTGCCATGAACTTCAGGTGGATTGTCCTTGATTCGCTTTGATTTGCATAGAGTTCTGAAAAGTCGCTGTAAGCCACGCAAACTAATTGTCTTAAGAGTCGAACAAAGTTGCTATTAGTCGCGCGAAATCGAACAAAGTCGTCATGATTTTTAGGCTTATTTTCTTTGAATCGCCTTAAGTCGCCTATGGGACCCAAAATTACCCTACGTTGTGTTAAGTTGCCCAATAAGTCGCACAGAGTCTCCATAATATTGCGCATGGTTGCATAAAGTCGCCATGATTTCAAGGACCATTTTCCTTGAATCGCATGTGGGACCAAAAGTCGCCTTAAGTCGCGCAAAGTTGCCTTAAGTCGCATAAATTCACGGAGAAGGCCTAATGATTTTAGCTAAACATCTGATTGTAGAACCCAGCTAACGCAACACTGAACACTTTCAGATTCAGACAACAGCGATCCATCGCGTGAAAACGAAGCGAACCAGGAATACAACCGGGTGTTGGGCAATGGCGGGAGGCACAGCTTCATTGCAACCGAGATCCCTTTGCGGAGGAGCAAAAGTTCTGAAACAATCCTTGATCAAGCAAATCACCAACACCACAAGAGAGGAAAAGTTATGAAAACTGCCTGCACCTCCACTGACGATCTGCTCCCTTTAACAGCAGAGAAATCAACATCGACGGCTGATTTAGACTTTTGTGTTGAGCACGATACTTCAAACGAATCTTCGGAACCCGACAATCTAAAGTGGACTGAAAGAGAATACCAAGACAGCCAAGAGAATCTAACTGATGCTACCAAAGTACAGGTTTTGCAGCAACAACTGCAGGCTTTACACAGTCAAAGTATGAACGAGCGACGGAAGTACAGCACGACTCGACGGTACTGGACTGATCCCGTTCTCATTAACAATGGAAACAATACGAGCACGATGCATAAAGCTTTGAGCTCACCCAGTCTTCTTGGTAAGTGCGACGTTACTGGTTTTTAACTGATTTTATGAATACAACTAGCTTCCTCCGCAGGCAACTCTAAGCAGTAATTCTATCCGGAAACTTGGGAGAGCATGTATATGACTATGACTATGACTACAACTACGACTATGGCTATAACTATGACTATGACTAAACCTATGACTATGACTATGGCAGTTACTATGGTTATTACTATGGTTGTGACTATGACTATGACTATGACTAAAACTATGACTATGACTATGACCATGACTATGATTATGACTGACTACAACTACGACTATGACTATGACTATGGCTATGGCTATAGCTATGGCTATGGCTATGGCTATGAATATGACTATGACTAAAGCTATGACTATGACTATGACAATTACTATGGTTATTACTATGGTTATGACTATGACTATGACTAAAACTATTACTATGGTTATGACTATGACTATGACTATGACTAAAACTATGACTATGACTATGACCATGGCTATGATTATGACTATGACTACAACTACGACTATGACTGTGACTATGACTGTGGCTATAGCTATGGCTATGAATATGACTATGACTACAACTACGACTATGGCTATGACTATGGCTACAACTACGACTATGACTGTGACTATGGCTATGGCTATGAATATGACTGTGACTACAACTACGACTATGGCTATGACTATGACTACAACTACGACTATGACTGTGACTGGCTATGGCTATAGCTATGGCTATGAATATGACTGTGACTACAACTACGACTATGGCTATGACTATGGCTACAACTACGACTATGACTATGACTTTGACAATTAATTACTATGACTATGACTATGACTGTGACTGTGACTGTGACTATGACTTTGACAATTAATTACTATGACTATGACTGTGACTGTGACTGTGACTATGGCTGTGGTTGTGACTGTGACTATGACTGCAACTATAAGCAGCTCTGACTTTGACTATGAACAAACGAAGTCCTGTGACTATGACTGACTGTGAGTCTATGACTATGACTATGGCAATATGACTGACTGTGACTATCATGTGTGACCGTGACATACATAACTACTCTCGGGGCATCACAATAAACCCCTGCTACTACTTCTCTTGACCAATGAGTCACCAATGTATAGTGCACTTCTGTGTATGATTGTAACTGTGACTATTGTAATGGCTGTAACCACGAGAGCGACTTACCGTGACAGTATTACTAGTATTAACGGTTTCTAAATTACAGCACTTGTTGTTTTGCTCTATTATGAAATAGGTATTATCGTTTAGCTATACCCCACCAATTCGTTTGCTGAACACATGTCCACTCACTCTCAAAATACAAAAAAAATATCGATCTGTTTGATTTTAGAAGCAGACCACCAAGAAAAGAAAAGCAGTTTTATAGAGGAGAGAAGGGTGTCAGATAGTCTGGTCAGCGACAAGCAGACCTACCCAGAGTTCCCTTCGAGCTTGCGTCACGCCTCATTCCATGACAAGCAACTAACATCTGTACCGGAAGTCACAGTATCTGCAGATGACAATGACGTCACTAACAACAGCCCTGACAGTCGTTCATCATCGACGTCGTCCGGGTCTGCCTCCCCCTCGCCCATCCTCCCCTTCACAGCCGATGGGGCGACACCTCAGCGGTCACGCAACACCTCTCCACTTACTATTGATGTTGTGATAGGAGCAACACCCAAGGTACTGTTGTGGTTAAACAAAACTATTCGTTAAACTTGTGAGTGAGAATATCTGCGGGAGTGTGCATGAATAGTATACGGAGTTTCAAGAAAATAAAGTCATTCATCTGAGCGTTCATAAGTGACCAAATAATACACTACTACAACTACTATTGCCACCACTACTACTACTACTACTAACTACTACCACTACTACTACTACTACAAAAGCAGCATATATCTCCTCTCTACAGTTCACAGAAAACTATTTAACATTGTCTTAAACAGTGGCTTCTATCCTGAATCTTGGAGTTTAAGTATCATAACTCCAATTTTTAAAGCAGGTGTACGAAATGATCCTGGCAATTATCGAG